>JAKSYS010000070.1:0-145046 GCA_022925895.1 Fragilaria crotonensis | reverse complement strand
AAAATTAATACTGTAGTACTGTATAATATCTGGAACGTAGATTTGTGTAGCCTGTATCAGGATTGGATATAGAATGCAACGTACGCGCATGCAGGATTGGATATTCCGATCCCGATTTGCTTCAATTTGGCACTGGCATCACTCGTACTATCTGTAGGATGTACCAAAAAGAACAACATGAACTGTTGGAATTTTTCGGAGTACTTCGATGTTTGATCTGTTTGTTCCGTGCCACATATGCACAAATAGCAATGAGAGGTCAGAAGGTTTACAAACGGATATTGGACAGCTTGATGTCCAGTGTCCATCGCTTGGGGCCCGGACAGCAATATGAGTATAACCGTGTTTATACTGAGGCAGAGAAAAGGCAAGTAACACCGGAAGAATTGTTGCGTTGGCTGAATATGCGAACATTCGGTGTCCCTGATCCTGCACCCGACACAATGATTCGACCCTTGGTACGTGCGAACACCATTGCATTCTGGAAAAGGCATTTCCTTTCATATGCCTGATCGTTTCACATGGTTGGCGCACTGGGAGCAACGATGGCAATCCAACAAAGTGTGCAGAGGTTAATGACCGTGAAGTATGTAAAGAAGCTGGAAGCGAGAAAACAAGGTGCAGCATCTCAAACAAGACGACCGATGGTTGAAAACGAATTTCGACGCCTTCATGAGGTATTCAAGACATTTGCGGTCCTCACACTTCAGCAATTTGGAAGTATGGAATGCCAGCACTTATGAACTTTCAATTTCACATGATTGCTAGAATTGACGACACAACACAGGTAATTATGGACCACATTCGAGTGCATGACAATTTCAAGAATGCGTTGAAAACTCGCCTGAATTGGAGCAAGAATGTGCAAGATGAACGCTGATGCGCCATGGCAGATTGTCCTCGGAAGTATGAACCCCGTTTTTTGTGTGTATATTAGTTTGGGATTGTGGTTGGAAACTAACTTGCGAGCAAGTGCATCGCGATGGCTTCGCCGTATGTATTTGCTTTTCGGACGACATCACAATTCCTGGTGGTGGACAAAAAGCTAAGGAGACAGCACAAACATCTTCGGTCAGAAGGTCTTAAAGTTGCAAGAGTTCCAAACGGGAGGTCTATTGGGAAGTCACAGTATTCGGAAATTTGCATCGACGCATGTTCGGCGCTGTGGCATCTCAAAAGACGACAAGGACACCAGAGGCCATTGGAAAGGAAAGGGTCGCGCTTCAGATTGCTATGATGATGTTGAGTTGCCGTACCCAGATTGCAAAGTGGCGGAAAAGTTGTATGGGTGGGCTTGCTATTATGTGATCGACAACTCTTTGTGCGACTCTAACACGTTGAAAACATTTGTTCTTACAAAAGTGGTTCCAAATACGTCAACGACTTCCTGAATCGGCAAAATTGTGCTTGGTAAGGCTGTGCTTTGGCTTGTTTATTCAAGTGTTGCATGCGATTTCATTTCTGCAACGGATCGCGATCGTGTGAAAGCGGATTTGGCCGATACGGGAACCGTTATTCTTGATGGACAGAATCCAATTGCGAAGGTGCCAATCATTGTCAGTGGAAACCAAGGCACTGTGTTTATTGATGAAATTCAAGGCTGCCGGATCTTGACGGTTTCGCTGCTGGTGCTAATAACAACAATGTGGATGACAATGGAGGAGCACTGCAAGGACTCAATGCGACGCCTGAACATGCGATTCTGGAGAACAACCAAATCAGTGGCGATAAACTTCAGAACTGGATGCTGCAAATTGCAGAGTGGCTTTATGAGTTTGAGGCGTGAGAATGTGGAACTTCGGAGCGAGATTGCTGGAATAATGCAGGCTATGGAGCGGGTTTTCAAATTGTGAATGGGAATATGAGAAGAATGGCTCTACAGCCATCCCGACGACGAGCAGTATTGACAACGGCACAACAACTAATGCTAACGATGGAGCTGAAAATGGGAAGGAACTGCTGCAGATGACGTTGCTGCTGGTGAACGAAGCCTTGCTTGCACCTGCCCTTGCCATGACGAATCCTGCCACCCTGATGCCGAATCCAAAGTCTTTACGACTTGTGGACTGAATATCTACACGAAGTCGGGGGGAGAAAGCCTGCAAGGCTGTTCTCCGAAACTGAGCGAGGACGGGTCAAGTACAAGTACACCAGAAGGAAGGTTATCTGGGATGTGGTTCGTGATCTCGTGAGCTTGGGCCACACTTCCCATAGGGCAATTGACATCATCTAAGGGTGCCAAAACTAAGTACCATAGTTGATACAAGAATTTTTTATCATATTTATTGGAAAAATTTCAGGATTCCCATATTTAGTTCAGGATTCCTGAAGTTTTTTTCTGGTTTATTTATTTAGTTCAGGATTCCGACATTTGCTGTTTCCTCATTTTTATGAAGAATTTTTTTTGCTCCTGAACTACTGCAGTATTATTCCTGAGCTTTTTTCTTCATTATTTCGATGCACATAAAACACCGAGTACTGTACGTGTTTTGTACGAAATACTGGAGTAGCATGGTGTATCGTGGGTGGACTATTGGTTGTGCCGTACAGTGTACAGTATACAGCGGTTTTTACAGTGCTGTCAGCTGGGATACTACCGTCGTACTAGCGCAATGGTTCGTTGTTGGTTATACGCTGTACATTGTACGTTGTACAAGTAGCTATGGGCGTGTCTGGTGCATGGTGCATGGTGTTCGGTGCCTGCTACAGTACGTTTAGTATGGTGCGGTGGTGTACAGTATGGTAGCTACGGCGTGGTCTGTGTGTATGGTAGTGTGGTACTGTGTACGGTACTTTCATTACTATAGCGCTGTGTTTTGTGTACTACGGTATGGTGGTAGCGTATAATTTTAGTACAGTATTGTATCATGCGAGTACTCCTATGACACTATGCTACGTACTACGTGATCTTGTGTTTTCAACAACAAACCGTAGAATTGTAGGCGATAGTATGTACTGATTAATTCTTTGGCACCAATACCAGTGCATGCTGTATATTTCTACAAGGAATTAATTCTTTTTCAGCCACAGTATTGTCTTTAGTAGAATCGTACGTGATTTTTTTTGCGGGAAGTGTCACATCTCACACTTCGTTCGTTGAGCACTCCACCACTTGGTGTCATGCCCGACACCACATTGATGCTCCATTATTTGGCATCTTCGCTCCTTCTTCGTCCTTTCCCACCCACAAGACATTGCAGTCTTAAGTGGTAAGACTGCAAATGTGCTTTTTTTCGTGTTGATTGTTGTGTTGATTGAATGTTTCCATCATGGTGATGGTCGAATGAGTTTTGAGGTACTCCCGTTGTGCCAGTACCGTTGTCTACGTACGGTGCTCAGGGTGCAGTCAAGTACTGGGACGAGTTCGCACGACAGTACCTTGAGGTTACGGTGATACACTACGTCGCGCCTGTACAGTCGTCTACCTACCGTACTTAGGGTGCTGCCAAGTACTGGGAGTACGACAGTACCTTGGAGGCTACGGTAATACACTACGTCGCGCCTGTACCGTGGTCTACGTACCGTACTTATGGTACTGCCAAGTACTGGGAATACGACAGTACCTTTGAGGCTACGGTACAACACTACCTTGTGCATGTACTGTTGTCTACGTACTGTACTCATGTTGCTATCAAGTACTGGGAGTATGACAGTACCTTGGTGGACGCCACGTTTATTACAATACTACCTTGTGCCTGCTGTACGGTTGTCGATGTCACAACTTGGTGTCATGCCCAACACCGCATTGAATGTTTCATTCTGTGCTTGTCCCTTTGCCCTTTGCTTCTTCTTCCTTTCCACTAACAAGGGCACTTAACTGTCGTTCTTGTTCGTGAGTTTTTGATTGTTTTGTCCTATCAACACAAGAATGTTGTGTTGAATCGTCGTTTCCATCATTGTGAGCAACTGATTGATTTGTTGAGGTACTCCTGTTGTGCCTGTACCATTGTCACGTACTGTACTCATGGTACTGTCAAGTACTGGGACGAGTTCGCACCACGACAGTACCTTGGAGGCTTCCGTACAACATTGTGCTGGTACTGTACTCCAGTCTTTCTTGTTGACGTTGTGTCATTGCACATGATTGTATTTTCCAGCTTTCAATCTCACATCCTCCTCTTCTTCTCCTTTCATAATTAGGATCCTTGTCGACAAGTGTTGTGCTTCTCATTTTGTTGTTAATTGAGGGAATAAGTACTTCGTCTTGTGTGCGTGCTTCGATTGAGTTTGTAAGGCAATCTGTCATCTAGAATCCAATATTCGGTCATCTGCGAGAGATTCTCATTGATTTGAGTGAATCAAACCAGATTGATCTACCGGTATTGGTTCTTTTGTCAGTTGTCTGTTCGCATGCTCAAGAGTTGTATACACGCACACCAGTTGGAGGATTATTCATATTTCAACCAACAAAATGGCAGAGGTTCCATCACTGTCCCCTGTCTCGTCAGCAAGGAGGAGTCCCTATGGATAAGGCGTACCTGTTCCGTGATGGTATGGATGAATTCACACCACCTCCAGGAACAAAGGTCAATAAACAATTCAGATCGCAAGTTCGAGTCTTTTATCATCACCCGCTCGTGCTGTTTCAGAGTTTCCACTACACATGTTCAGCTCTTGGTTTCAAGACCTCCCGTTGTCCAAGATTATGACTCAGAACGAAAGAGAGGACTCCAATGAAATTTGGCAATTCAAGGTAGTTACGTTGTACCCCACACGTGTCCAAACAAACAAAGCTGAGGCGACAAGGTTTAAGTGGGCGACAGAAGCTGCAAGGCAATTCTACAGCACATCATTCAATTCTACAGAAGCTGATTTGAGCTCTATCGATCGTGCTGTGAATTCTGATCCATCAATAATGATTGTGGGACGTCCTCTTGAAAGAAGATGACCCCTTCAAGAAATCTGTCATAGGGTGCCAAGACTCTGTTGTTATTGCATGCATTACATTTCAAGTGGAATTGGAGATGAAGTTGGTGCGTCGTTGGTGCTTTGGCTGTTGATTGCAGAATCTGAATCACGGAAGCCATCCGGTCTTACATCCTGGAGACGGCAAGGGTTTGGACGTCTGATGTTAGTAATGCTCATCAAGCATTCAACTTTTTTATTATTGTCTCACCGTGAGCTGTCACAATGTCAGGAGAGCCTACATGGTGTGGACATCTACTTGCAGTGTCCCCATGACGAGCCAAAGGAATTCTACCAAGCCTGTGGGTTCCGTCAAATCAATCTCCAAGACACAACTGGCATTGAGTTTCTTCCCAAGACAATTGCCGACACCTTAATGGACGAGACCACAGGTGGATTTGCATGGATTGTACCAGAGTCTGAGGAGCACTGCATTATCCCTCTGATGAAACTTTCTTCCGGTTCCCTTTTGAACAGTGCTGCTAACAGTGCTGCTGTCGAGGTTGTTGAAAGCAACAGTGATGTGATCAGTGCAACAAGAAATGATGGTTCCCGCGTGCTGTTGTTGAGTCAGAGGAAGAAAGCAAGATCAATATAGTCGCAAAATCGAGTGGTGGTTCCCCTTCCCTCGTGAGCAGTGATGTTTTGGAGATTGTGCAGAGCAACAATGAGACAGTCAGTGCACGGAATGATGGTAGCAACACCAGAAAAACATTTGTATGGTGCCAATACCCTTCATCAACAATCGATCTCCAAGATGATGTTGCAAGTGGAGCATTGCTGACAAATGCAGATCTGGAAGAGGCATTTACCGGTCTGGACTATTTGAACAACCTTCTTCCACCACCATTTGGTGACCTGGTTCTGCCTGACCAGTTGCGTGGTTTTGGAGAAATGGGATCACAGGAAAGGCTTGATCATAGCAAAAGTGGTGGGAAAACTTGGATGGCCACCCGTGAGCTGCAAATGATGACTTCACTCCTCATGAGGGATGGCAGGTATCACACATCAGTTGCAATCCTGTCTTTTGACGACATGCAGGTAATTCAAGGTTGCTTTGCGTCTTCAACGTCATCTATCTGCAAAGAAGTACGAAACGACTTGATGGTAGCCAATGGAGCCGATCATGCAGAATGTCTTGCCCTTGTGAAAAAAGGTATGGAAGTTCTAAGGAAGAACTTTACCAGAAGTATGATGACCAAATGAATCGTGTTGTGAAGGAAGTCCTGTTGTTCTATCCAGGGCTTCTGCAGAAAAGGTTGATTGTGTTTCCTCACGAATCTCAACGATCATTGGGGGCAACATTTGTTTTCAATGCTGGAGACGTTGTGGCTGCCACGGATGATGTATCATGCCTCCGGACATGTTTTTCGCTATTGCAGTCTTCATCCCTCCGGCACGAGAAAATTCCAAACAATGTCGGTGTTGTCTGGTTCCTGAACCTTGCCTTCAGTTACCAGGAGCAAAGGAAAAACAGTGCAAATGATAGCAGCACTCCAAACAAGATGAAGTGGCTCAGTCCGTTCGGACGAACCTTTTGGGCAAATGAAGGGCACCAATACATTCCCTGCATTGAGGGTGTTGGATAATGATGTTCTTCCCTGCAAGAAGATGGCCATAGCTGTGGGATTGGGATTATAGCTGCAATTGCAATAATTCTCCGAGATATCATTGGGACTCAAGATGGAGTTGCAGCGTACAACGAAATGTTTAGACGCGATCGCATGGAAATCCAGATGTCAACTGATGTGAAATCGAAGGAGCACATTTGCTGTTTTCCACAGGGAATATTCACAAAACTGTTTAAAAGGGATGATTCGGCTTCCATTTCCTACTTGCATGCGATGAAAGCACAGTGGTTTTTGCTGTTTGATCGCATTGCAGAATTTCAACACGTCACAGTCCCAAAACGTCAGAATTCAAATCATTTGATGGATCCCTGTTACGGAAGTCTGAAGTTGGAACTTCAGACTTTCACGTGGCCCTGGGTGCCAGTACCATCCAATGCCACAGAGGACGACAGTGTTACGTTGGAGGATGTTTCTTCCAGGGAGGATGTTTTGCCAAATGCCAATGAACGGAGTTTGCCATCAGAGGAGGATGTTGCCGATTTCAAACCATCTGGATCTGCTGATGGACCTGAACAACAGGAAGAAGATATTGATCTCAACGAAGCCTGGTGGAATGATCCTGCTAAGCTTCCCCGAGCAAGCAGGGTATGGAAAGGTGGGCCTCCTCGTACGTATGGTTATGGAGACATTCATGTACCTGATGAATGCCCGAAATTACCTTTCGGAGAAAGTAGGTACAAAACATTGGTATCAGACAATGAAGTTGAGAAATTTAGAAAAAAGTGGCGAAAGAAAGGAGATGACGGTGAAGATCGACCAGTGCTTCTTAGGGATGAAGCAGCAATGAACAAATTCGTGGAGGACAGATTTTTGTACTGGGGTTGGAGCTCTACCAAAGATCACATGAAGAATGTGAAAAGAAGGGCCGAGATGCAAAGAAAAATTGATGGATGTAAGAAGAAAAAGACAAAGGATGATTACAGAGAGCAGTACACGAAAGAAATAAAGTTTATGAAGAAGGAAAGGAAGAAATTCAAAGGGCATTTGAATTGGAATGGACATTTGGCACTGAGGCCATGGTGCATGGCCTCAAGTACAACCCACGTGAAGATACCTTTGTTGCACTTTTGGTTTACAATGTTAAGACAAAAGAAGGAAAGTTGGAAAAGAAGGAAGAAAAAATTGCTGTTTCCAAAGACTGGATCAAGGATGCCGATTATGCAAAAGGGTAATCCAACATGTCATTAACGTTGGAAACACGGATGGATTTGTACCTGTTCCTGAAGGAAACCATCCTCATTCATACTAAAGGTACATAAGCTGCGATACGTCCCCCACAGACACAATGGGTGTTTGATCCTCAGTCGAAAAGGTCCTTAAGGAGCAACAGTGACTCACCAGGGGTAAACATATGAAGCAGATACAGGCCCCTGGTTACTGGGAGGTCATCTTTCATGGAGAAACACAGCCCATTCGAACTGATGAAGACTTTGTGAAACAATTTAAGACAGGATTCTTGGAGGAGGTCAAGCGTATGAGGTGTGGATTTGTTGACATACCAGTGGGCGATTTCAAAGAATCACATTTGCATGAATATCCCAAGCTGCAGGTTCCTGAAGCACCCCAGGTCCACTTTGTACAATCCGAAGGTGAAGATCTTTGTGTTTCAAAGTCATTGGCCAGTGCTTTATATGCAATTGGATTTGATAATGCTGCCAAATCCATTAACCATTTTGGTGAAAGTCACCTAAGAGGAGGTACTGTTGATGCCATTCGAAAGGTGGGACAGTTTGCTGAAACTCAGCTGCCTACATGGATCACCCGACAAGTTCTGAAGAGACCACACATGTTTGATTGGCAACTCCTTCAAGAACAAATGAAGGACACAATGGTATTGGCTGTGCTCAATGAATCCGATGGAAATGGTTCACATGCAGTTACCATTCACAGTGGGTATGTGTATGATGCAAATGAAGTGGTTGCAATTCCTCTCTGCAAGGAGGCCTTGGATTATTGCTGCTCAACCTCAACTGTGAAGAATGAGTTTGTGAGCTTTCGAAGGCAACTCTCTTTTTTATGATGGCCCAGACATCAACAGGAAGGCAAGTTTTACTCTTTGGGTAGATTCAAACAAGCGAAAGCGAGCCGATGGTGATGGTCCAAAGATTGTGAGGGCTCGGACAGACGATGGCAACATGTTTCCTTTAGGTACTTTGATGCAACAAGCTAGCTAAGCGAATTTGGATGCCCACTCTGTATATGGTTTTGTCTCAAGAACTGTGGAACTGTTGTGTGAGATGGATATAACAAAACAAGGGGCCACGACAGTGTTTCCAGAGACAAGGTGGTATGTTGGAGACCACTTCCACTCCCTCAACAGTGTTGACTCGTGTTCTTTAATTTCTTCTGTTGTTGATTGAACAACCAGTTGGTATCTCTCGTCCGGATCCCGGGTGAGTCAACAACAACTACAAGAGCCAAACGACAGGAAACTTCCCATGTTCCCAAAGTCAATTATCATCCAGTCATGTATGGGACCATCGGACTGATAGCAGGGATGACATCGAAAGGTGTGGACATCTCGTTTGTATTCAGTACAAAATGTTATTGAGTCGGATTCCTTAAAGGAATCAAAGAAACTCAATCAACTCCAGGGAAGAGCAAGTAAATCACGGTGAGTTCTGGTGTCCCATTCAATTTTGTACTGAATTTGTTTACTCGATTTGAATCGATAAACACAGCCAAATGTTGCTTGTCCGGTGCTCTGAAAGATTCCATTCCTTGTTGTTTCATCATCATGGTGGCTGTCGGGTACATCAGCATCACCATCTGGTTGCTCCCATATGCGCGTGTATGGTGTCGATCATGAAGGAGTACATTAAACGTTGGGCTGCCTGAAGTTCATATGCAGAACCCTCAATTCGCTTCTGTGCCCGTCTCCCAGGGTGCTTTGCAGCAGGAATTAGAAGTGATTCTGGACGCTGTGCACAAAAGTTCACTGGAGAGCCAAACCGAGACATATCATCCACAATGTGTAACAACTCATGGAATTTCGAAACTTCCATGCATCCTCGGCATTGCTTTTCTGTCCTTCCTTCCTTATGATGGTTCCCTTTTTCTTACCCTTTTTCTTGTCATCCTCCTTTCCCTCAACTTTCAAGGGAATGGACTGTTTGCACATATCCATGAAATTGCGAATGGAATCCTGATGTTTCTTCATTTCATTTGCAACATGTGCTGGATTTGTAGTCTCCCAGTAATGACTCTGGTTTAGCCAAGCATCGAAACAAAGGAGAGATTCAAGTACTTCAAGGACCTCAGGAACCTTCTTAGTTGTTCTTTTCTCAAGACATGTTTGGATCATTTGCCATCCTGCTTCATATTGGAAGAGGATGACAAACAAAAACGAGGCCAACGCGTTCTGATGCAGTTATCTTTGTCAAATTTGTTACCCCATTGCTGAAATCTGTTGATGGATACTCCTTTCGGTAGGTTTGGCGATGAGACTTGTGAAATGCTATTGCAAGGTCATCAAAGGCAGCCTTCTTGGATGCTGGAAGACTGTCCAATATAAGTTTTGTTACTTTCTCGATGACACCTTTCCGAAATGCATGCATTGTCTCCACAGGAGTGGCCCCAAAGATTCCACGCTCAGGGTCAGCAAAGGCAATGTGTTCAAATGCATTTTCAAGTTTATGTTGAGACCATCGTTTCCTGAGATCATCATCATTACTCCTGGCAATGAAACCCATATCCGAGGCTACCAGGTATTTGCAATGGACATCACAGTTCTTCAGATCATCATAATTGACATCACAGCACCGATGAGGGCGTTGGATTCCACTGGTGTGAACACCATACCGACCACACAGCATATCTCCTTCTTGCATATCTTGAATGATGAACAACACACATGTGACAATGTCGACACAGATTCTACCCTTTGGACCAAATGAACACCACACAGTTGTGGTGAACATTTCCGAAAGGTCTCCAATACAGCATCCAGCTCCTTATGATAGATACGAATGGCATCGCCCATACGAAGTGTCTGCTTCTGAGCTGATGAGGACTTCCTCTTTGGGAGAAAGCCATGATAGCCCCATGCCTTGATACTCCTTCTGAATTTTTCTGTAAAAATGGCTGGAGTGAACATGTAGGGTTTAAGTGAAAAGCGATCATTCCCTGTTACAGAGGTACGATCAATCCATTGGATGATTGGAACAAACAATTGCTTCTGAGGATCTGTGATTAATCGATCATACGCCTTGCGATAGACACTCCGGACAGTGCCTCACCCAAAACATTGCTGCCTTTCAATTTGTGGTAGGGCTTCAGGGGATCATTGATATCGATGGCAAGGTTTTCTGCAGTCATAATGCTTGGATTTTGCAGCAAACTTAGCAACTGTGAAGCGAAGTCAAAACAAATCACATCTGATGGAGAGCCATGATGTACATCCACTCTTCGTACAAAGGGAAGCAGTCTTTTCCCATTACGAACTGAGTTGATCAGGGCATCAACATTTTGGCACGAGAGTCCACCCACTGGGTTGTAAGAATAATTATCAGCAGATGCAGAGCGTGCCCACTCAGGACTTGACCAAAAGTGTAGTCGGGTGCATTGGCATGGTCCAGGATTTTGAGGAGAGAAACAGTCCACTTCTGATCGGTAGTATACATGAAGTTTGAACGAAATGATGGGGCTTCCACATCTTCATCAAGTGCAGAATTCGTACAGGTAAGAATGTTTGGGTCATCACTTAACATGGACAAATCATCACTTTTGTTGCAGTCCTCGATGTCCTCACAAGAAGTGCTTTCAACTTCCACACCATTGCCAGCCGGAAACTGCAGAAGGTTGTCTGTGCCATCAAAATCCATGTGGGGATCATTCACCATATGTCGCCTTAAAAGGGCAGGCCTCTTGTTACTTGTGCATGTGATATTCCCATCCTCATGAAGACGGCGACGGTGTGAAGCAGAAGCCCCATGTGTTGCTGCATGGTGTGATTTCTTCACAATGAAATTATAACACCCGATGTTTCTATCAATATGCTGTGTATATGCTGCTTGATTGGAAAAGGGTTTCTTGTTGAAATTCAGGCAGAAGGGGTTTTGACAGAAGAGCAGGGGTGCCTTTGAGGAAGCAGACGAGGACAACATTTTGAAGAGAAGGTTTTGAAGAAAGGGTTTTGAAGAGGACGAGTGAAGTGAAAATGAGGTGTTGAAATTGACAGGACACAGATTCACTAAACAGAAGTTCGGGAAAGCGTGCATTCAAATTGTACATTTACTTTTCGGTACATTTTTGGTGTATGTAAAGAATGAAGGGGGGTGTGGTATGAATTCAAAATTTGAAAACCCTGCATGAATGTGTAGAACCTACATACCAACTCGGTACTTGGTATGAAATTCAAATGGTGGCAAAAAAGACTATCCCACAAACAGGATTTTCAGTGTTCAAAATTTGGCGCACAATCGGAAAGTTTTTCACACAACAAGGAAGCACCACAAATACAACCATGGCATCAATGGCACACCAAACAGCAGCAGGCATGACTGCCTTAAAGCCCAGCTCTAGGAAACAAAGGAGAGACTTCATAAGAGGCGTGAAACGAGTGACCACAGATCCCAATGATCTGATTCAAAGTGACAACGAGGAGGAGGAGGAGGAAGAAGTGCCACGGAAAATGGATGCAAAACTAGGACAGAAGCATGCATACGGAAATCCACCATCCCTACCTTCAACTATTAAAGTCGGGAAATCAAGTGACAGCCAACTAACATCATCGGTTCCAGGGCTAAGCAGCATAGTGGACATGAGCATGACGGAAAATACAGAAGAGAATCAAATCAGTGTGATCAAGACTTGCATCAAAAAACACGTGTTCTCTATTTGGAAGTTCTATCAAAAAAGACTATCATTCTCATTTCAGTGAAGATGAGAAAACACTTTGTGGCTTTATCATGAAGCACACAAACATTCGAGGAACCGAAAACTGGTGGCTTGGGATGCGGAGAATAGTTGTAAAAACACACACTGATCTTCGGAACAATGCAATAAAAAACATGCAAACGAAATTCAAAGGTGAGGAATTGAAGTGAGTGTACTTTGCCAAAGCCCGAGCATACTCACACTCACTTGCATTCAACATCAAACACCTTGCATCCAGAGGGATTCACTTCCAATTTAGGAACGTATGAACACAGCCTATACAGTGGAAGCGAGGAAGAAACCAGTTACCTCCTCAAGATGAGGGATAATATCTGCTACTATGCCCAAATCATAGACACCTATGCCCCATGCATTGTCGGCAGCAGCAAGTGGAATAACACTATCAACATGGAGAACCACTGTGCAACAACTGACAGAAAAGTATGGAGCAAGAAAATCCTGTCCATAAGTGATGAAGCATTCATTTTGCTGTGCCTGATCAACTATGGGAAGAGGTGGTTCGCGGAATTAGTTAAGACAGAGAAAATGGTAAGTTTATCCGAATGGTTTGTCACAGAACAAACAACAAGAAACTGACTTGTTTTGTTATCACTTGTTGGAAACAGCGAATTGGTACATGGACTGATGAGGACAACAACAACCTACCCGTAAGTTACACTATGATACTAAATGAAATGAAAAAACCACATCCTAACTTCTGACCAATCTTTGCAATACCATGTTCGGCAGCCACCACTTTACACATTCTCCAGGAACAAGGGTGCTCATGATAATGGGGGAGGCTGTGGTTGGTCACAGGTGGGAATGAGGAAATACGATGAATTATACATGGCCATCAAGAATGATAGAAAGAAATCAACCACCCCAACATTCAACCAGGAACTACTTAAAATGTTTCTGTCCAGAAGGAAAAGGAGTCTGGCCGGGGTCAGGAAACAATTTGATGACAAGGGTAAGAAACGCCCACACAAGTGCATTGATGTATTTGACGAGGACTCTGATGAGGAGGATGATAACTACTCCAGTCATCTTGCTCCTGAACTTGTCTACAGTGAATTGAAAGTGGAGGCAGTTTAGAATAGATCAGACACTTAGTAATGAATAGTAGAATGGTTCATCAAAGCCACACGAATAGGCACAATTAAAACTAATCTCCAACAAAAGTTAAAATGAGCGACAATAACATCTATTATATGAACAATGTCAGCTCAGAACTACTGAGGTGATTACTTCATACACACTACACAGCAAACTTCTTCTTTTCGAATATCTAATTCAGGAATTGAAATTCATGATCACAAATGAAGAAGTGGTATAGTTCATATATTTAGAGTCCAAGAGTTCAGGAATCCCACCCGAGTGTTAGTAAAATGAGTCAGTGAAATTCAGGAATTGAAATTTTGGAGCTCAGGAATGCAAAGTATGAGCTCCTATGCAAGAGATGAAAAAGTTCAGGAAACATAAATTTCAGAGTTCAGGAATACGAGGAAACCCGCTTCATACACATGATGTACAAGCTCTTTAGTCCTAAGTTTTTACCTATATTTTAGGTAAAAATTATGAACAAAAAATTCTCATATCAAAGATAATTGGTTTTTCATATCCAAGAGCCGACTTGGTTTTGGCACCCTTAGATGATGATCTACAACGTATACGGACCGCAGACGAGTGTGACTGACATTATTAATAGGCTTAGGAGGGACAAAAGGAGTGGGAATCTCAATCCCAATCTTCGAATTTAGTTAGGAGAGCTCCCAGCAACAATGAGCTCGGCACATGATAGGTTTGCTTCGGACTCGGAGGTTTTTTGGACTCGGAGGTTTTTTGGACTCGGAGGGTTTTTCGCAATGTATTTACGTAACATCATACTTCGACGTACATTTATTGTGTGTACGCTATCTTCTGGTTGAGTTTAACATACGAAAGCCCACACGTACGACGCCCTATTAAGTGGTATGCCTTGACGCATGAATTCCGGATACATTCGTATTATCTGGAAAATACCACCCAAGTGGTATGCACGCGTGGATACTCGTGAAGGCGAGAAAATTAATACTGTAGTACTGTATAATATCTGGAACGTAGATTTGTGTAGCCTGTATCAGGATTGGAATAATATCAGAATGCAACGTACGCGCATGCAGGATTGGATATTCCGATCCCGATTTGCTTCAATTTGGCACTGGCATCACTCGTACTATCTGTAGGATGTGTACCAAAAAAGAACAACATGAACTGTTGGAATTTTTCGGAGTACTTCGATGTTTGATCTGTTTGTTCCGTGCCACATATGCACAAATAGCAATGAGAGGTCAGAAGGTTTACAAACGGATATTGGACAGCTTGATGTCCAGTGTCCATCGCTTGGGGCCCGGACAGCAATATGAGTATAACCGTGTTTATACTGAGGCAGAGAAAAGGCAAGTAACACCGGAAGAATTGTTGCGTTGGCTGAATATGCAAACATTCGGTGTCCCTGATCCTGCACCCGACACAATGATTCGACCCTTGGTACGTGCGAACACCATTGCATTCTGGAAAAAGGCAATTTCCTTTCATATGCCTGATCGTCTACATGGTTGGCGTACTGGGAGCAACGATGGCAATCCAACAAAGTGTGCAGAGGTTAATGACTTCGTGAAGTATGTAAAGAAGCTGGAAGCGAGAAAACAAGGTGCAGCATCTCAAACAAGACGACCGATGGTTGAAAACGAATTTCGACGCCTTCATGAGG
This sequence comes from Fragilaria crotonensis, assembly GCA_022925895.1. Taxonomy (NCBI): domain Eukaryota; phylum Bacillariophyta; class Fragilariophyceae; order Fragilariales; family Fragilariaceae; genus Fragilaria; species Fragilaria crotonensis. The sequence continues at coordinate 129,878 of JAKSYS010000070.1, read as the reverse complement.
TATTCAAGACATTTGGTGGTCCTCACACTTCAGCAATTTGGAAGTATGGAATGCCAGCACTTATGAACTTTCAATTTCACATGATTGCTAGAATTGACGACACAACACAGGTAATTATGGACCACATTCGAGTGCATGACAATTTCAAGAATGCGTTGAAAACTCGCCTGAATTGGAGCAAGAATGTGCAAGATGAACGCGATGCGCCATGGCAGATTGTCCTCGGAAGTATGAACCCTGTTTTTTTGTGTGTATATTAGTTTGGGATTGTGGTTGGAAACTAACTTGCGAGCAAGTGCATCGGCGATGGCTTTGCCGTATGTATTTGCTTTTTCGGACGACATCACAATTCCTGGTGGTGGACAAAAAGCTAAGGAGACAGCACAAAACATCTTCGGTCAGAAGGTCTTAAAGTTGCAAGAGTTCCAAACAGGAGGTCTATTGGGAAGTCACAGTATTCGGAAATTTGCATCGACGCATGTTGGCGCTGTGGCATCTCAAAAACGACAAGGACACCAGAGGCCATTGGAAAGGAAAGGGTCGCGTTTCAGATTGCTATGATGATGTTGAGTTGCCGTACCCAGATTGCAAAGTGGCGGAAAAGTTGTGTATGGGTGGGGCTTGCTATTATGTGATCGACAACTCTTTGTGCGACTCTAACACGTTGAAAACATTTGTTCTTACAAAGTGGTTCCAAATATACGTCAACGACTTCGAATCGGCAGCAATTGTGCTTGGTAAGGCTGTGCTTTGGCTTGTTTATTCAAGTGTTGCATGCGATTTCATTTCTGCAACGGATCGCGATCGTGTGAAAGCGGATTTGGCCGATACGGGAACCGTTATTCTTGATGGACAGAATCCAATTGCGAAGGTGCCAATCATTGTCAGTGGAAACCAAGGCACTGTGTTTATTGATGAAATTCAAGGCTGCCGGATCTTGACGGTTTCGCTGCTGGTGCTAATAACAACAATGTGGATGACAATGGAGGAGCACTGCAAGGACTCAATGCGCGACGTCTGAACATGCGAATTCTGGAGAACAACCAAATCAGTGGCGATAAACTTCAGAACTGGATGCTGCAATTGCAGAGTGGCTTTATGAGTTTGAGGCATGAGAATGTGGAACGGAGCGAGATTGCTGGAATAATGCAGGCTATGGAGCGGGGTTTTCAAATTGTGAATGGGAATATGAGAAGAATGGCTCTACAGCCATCCCGACGACGAGCAGTATTGACAACAGCAACAACAACTAATGCTAACGATGGAGCTGAAAATGGGGAAGGAACTGATGACGTTGCTGGTGAGCGAGCCTTGCTTGCACCTGCCCTTGCCATGACGAATCCTGCCACCCTGATGCCGAATCCAAAAGTCTTTACGACTTGTGGACTGAATATCTACACGAGTCGGGGAGAAAGCCTGCAAGGCTGTTCTCGAAACTGGCGAGGACGGGTCAAGTACAAGTACACCAGAAGGAAGGTTATCTGGGATGTGGTTCGTGATCTCGAGCTTGGGCCACACTTCCCATAGGGCAATTGACATGATCTACAACGTATACGGACCGCAGGCGAGTGTGACTGACATTATTAATAGGCTTAGGAGGGACAAAGGAGTGGGAATCTCAATCCCAATCTTCGAATTTAGTTAGGAGAGCTCCAGCAACAATGAGCTCGCACATGATAGGTTTGCTTCGGACTCGGAGGTTTTTTGGACTCGGAGGTTTTTGACTCGGAGGGTTTTTCGCAATGTATTTACGTAACATCATACTTCGACGTACATTTATTGTGTGTACGCTATCTTCTGGTAGAGTTTTAACATACGAAAGCCCACACGTACGACGCCCTATTAAGTGGTATGCCTTGACGCATGAATTCCGGATACATTCGTATTATCTGGAAAATACCACCCAAGTGGTATGCACGCGTGGATACTCGTGAAGGCGAGAAAATTAATACTGTAGTACTGTATAATATCTGGAACGTAGATTTGTGTAGCCTGTATCAGGATTGGAATAATATCAGAATGCAACGTACGCGCATGCAGGATTGGATATTCCGATCCCGATTTGCTTCAATTTGGCACTGGCATCACTCGTACTATCTGTAGGATGTGTACCAAAAAAGAACAACATGAACTGTTGGAATTTTTCGGAGTACTTCGATGTTTGATCTGTTTGTTCCGTGCCACATATGCACAAATAGCAATGAGAGGTCAGAAGGTTTACAAACGGATATTGGACAGCTTGATGTCCAGTGTCCATCGCTTGGGGCCCGGACAGCAATATGAGTATAACCGTGTTTATACTGAGGCAGAGAAAAGGCAAGTAACACCGGAAGAATTGTTGCGTTGGCTGAATATGCGAACATTCGGTGTCCCTGATCCTGCACCCGACACAATGATTCAACCCTTGGTACGTGCGAACACCATTGCATTCTGGAAAAAGGCAATTTCCTTTCATATGCCTGATCGTCTACATGGTTGGCGTACTGGGAGCAACGATGGCAATCCAACAAAGTGTGCAGAGGTTAATGACTTCGTGAAGTATGTAAAGAAGCTGGAAGCGAAAACAAGGTGCAGCATCTCAAACAAGACGACCGATGGTTGAAACGAATTTCGACGCCTTCATGAGGTATTCAAGACATTTGGTGGTCCTCACAGTTCAGCGATTTGGAAGTATGGAATGCCAGCACTTATGAACTTTCAATTTCACATGATTGCTAGAATTGACGACACAACACAGGTAATTATGGACCACATTCGAGTGCATGACAATTTCGAGAATGCGTTGAAAACTCGCCTGAATTGGAGCAAGAATGTGCAAGATGAACGCGATGCGCCATGGCAGATTGTCCTCGGAAGTATGAACCCTGTTTTTTTGTGTGTATATTAGTTTGGGATTGTGGTTGGAAACTAACTTGCGAGCAAGTGCATCGGCGATGGCTTCGCCGTATGTATTTGCTTTTTCGGACGACATCACAATTCCTGGTGGTGGACAAAAAGCTAAGGAGACAGCACAAAACATCTTCGGTCAGAAGGTCTTAAAGTTGCAAGAGTTCCAAACGGGAGGTCTATTGGGAAGTCACAGTATTCGGAAATTTGCATCGACGCATGTTCGGCGCTGTGGCATCTCAAAAGACGACAAGGACACCAGAGGCCATTGGAAAGGAAAGGGTCGCGTTTCAGATTGCTATGATGATGTTGAGTTGCCGTACCCAGATTGCAAAGTGGCGGAAAAGTTGTGTATGGGTGGGGCTTGCTATTATGTGATCGACAACTCTTTGTGCGACTCTAACACGTTGAAAACATTTGTTCTTACAAAAGTGGTTCCAAATATACGTCAACGACTTCCCGAATCGGCAGCAATTGTGCTTGGTAAGGCTGTGCTTTGGCTTGTTTATTCAAGTGTTGCATGCGATTTCATTTCTGCAACGGATCGCGATCGTGTGAAAGCGGATTTGGCCGATACGGGAACCGTTATTCTTGATGGACAGAATCCATTGCGAAGGTGCCAATCATTGTCAGTGGAAACCAAGGCACTGTGTTTATTGATGAAATTCCAAGGCTGCCGGATCTGACGGTTTTGCTGCTGGTGCTAATAACAACAATGTGGATGACAATGGAGGAGCACTGCAAGGACTCAATGCGCGACGTCTGAACATGCGAATTCTGGAGAACAACCAAATCAGTGGCGATAAACTTCAGAACTGGATGCTGCAATTGCAGAGTGGCTTTATGAGTTTGAGGCGTGAGAATGTGGAACTTCGGAGCGAGATTGCTGGAATAATGCAGGCTATGGAGCGGGGTTTTCAAATTGTGAATGGGAATATGAGAAGAATGGCTCTACAGCCATCCCGACGACGAGCAGTATTGACAACGGCAACAACAACTAATGCTAACGATGGAGCTGAAAATGGGGAAGGAACTGCTGCAGATGACGTTGCTGCTGGTGAACGAGCCTTGCTTGCACCTGCCCTTGCCATGACGAATCCTGCCACCCTGATGCCGAATCCAAAAGTCTTTACGACTTGTGGACTGAATATCTACACGGAGTCGGGGGGAGAAAGCCTGCAAGGCTGTTCTCCGAAACTGAGCGAGGACGGGTCAAGTACAAGTACACCAGAAGGAAGGTTATCTGGGATGTGGTTCGTGATCTCGTGAGCTTGGGCCACACTTCCCATAGGGCAATTGACATGATCTACAACGTATACGGACCGCAGACGAGTGTGACTGACATTATTAATAGGCTTAGGAGGGACAAAAGGAGTGGGAATCTCAATCCCAATCTTCGAATTTAGTTAGGAGAGCTCCCAGCAACAATGAGCTCGGCACATGATAGGTTTGCTTCGGACTCGGAGGTTTTTTGGACTCGGAGGTTTTTTGGACTCAGAGGGTTTTTCGCAATGTATTTACGTAACATCATACTTCGACGTACATTTATTGTGTGTACGCTATCTTCTGGTAGAGTTTTAACATACGAAAGCCCACACGTACGACGCCCTATTAAGTGGTATGCCTTGACGCATGAATTCCGGATACATTCGTATTATCTGGAAAATACCACCCAAGTGGTATGCACGCGTGGATACTCGTGAAGGCGAGAAAATTAATACTGTAGTACTGTATAATATCTGGAACGTAGATTTGTGTAGCCTGTATCAGGATTGGAATAATATCCAGAATGCAGCGTACGCGCATGCAGGATTGGATATTCCGATCGATTTGCTTCAATTTGGCACTGGCATCACTCGTACTATCTGTAGGATGTGTACCAAAGAACAACATGAACTGTTGGAATTTTTCGAGTACTTCGATGTTTGATCTGTTTGTTCCGTGCCACATATGCACAAATAGCAATGAGAGGTCAGAAGGTTTACAAACGGATATTGGACAGCTTGATGTCCAGTGTCCATCGCTTGACGGACAGCAATATGAGTATAACCGTGTTTATACTGAGGCAGAGAAAAGGCAAGTAACACCGGAAGAATTGTTGTTGGCTGAATATGCGAACATTCAGTGTCCCTGATCCTGCACCGACACAATGATTCGACCAGCAGTACGTGCGAACACCATTGCATTCTGGAAAAAGGCAATTTCCTTTCATATGCCTGATCGTCTACATGGTTGGCGACTGGGAGCAACGATGGCAATCAACAAAGTGTGCAGAGGTTAATGACTTCGTGGTATGTAAAGAAGCGCGAGAAAACAAGGTGCAGCATCTCAAACAAGGCGACCGATGGTTGAAAACGAATTTCAGCCTTCATGAGGGTATTCAAGACATTTGGTGGTCCTCACACTTCAGCAATTTGGAAGTATGGAATGCCAGCACTTATGAACTTTCAATTTCACATGATTGCTAGAATTGACGACACAACACAGGTAATTATGGACCACATTCGAGTGCATGACAATTTCAAGAATGCGTTGAAAACGCCTGAATTGGAGCAAGAATGTGCAAGATGAATGCGATGCGCCATGGCAGATTGTCCTCGGAAGTATGAACCCTGTTTTTTGTGTGTATATTAGTTTGGGATTGTGGTTGGAAACTAACTTGCGAGCAAGTGCATCGCGATGGCTTCGCCGTATGTATTTGCTTTTTCGGACGACATCACAATTCCTGGTGGTGGACAAAAGCTAAGGAGACAGCACAAAACATCTTCGGTCAGAAGGTCTTAAAGTTGCAAGAGTTCCAAAGCGGGAGGTCTATTGGGAAGTCACAGTATTCGGAAATTTGCATCGACGCATGTTCGGCGCTGTGGCATCTCAAAAGGCGACAAGGACACCAGAGGCCATTGGAAAGGAAAGGGTCGCGTTTCAGATTGCTATGATGATGTTGAGTTGCCGTACCCAGATTGCAAAGTGGCGGAAAAGTTGTGTATGGGTGGGGCTTGCTATTATGTGATCGACAACTCTTTGTGCGACTCAACACGTTGAAAACATTTGTTCTTACAAAAGTGGTTCCAAATATCGTCAACTACTTCCCGAATCGGCAGCAATTGTGCTTGGTAAGGCTGTGCTTTGGCTTGTTTATTCAAGTGTTGCATGCGATTTCATTTCTGCAACGGATCGCGATCGTGTGAAAGCGGATTTGGCCGATACGGGAACCGTTATTCTTGATGGACAGAATCCAATTGCGAAGGTGCCAATCATTGTCAGTGGAAACCAAGGCACTGTGTTTATTGATGAAATTCCAAGGCTGCCGGATCTTGACGGTTTCGCTGCTGGTGCTAATAACAACAATGTGGATGACAATGGAGGAGCACTGCAAGGACTCAATGCGCGACGTCTGAACATGCGAATTCTGGAGAACAACCAAATCAGTGGCGATAAACTTCAGAACTGGATGCTGCAATTGCAGAGTGGCTTTATGAGTTTGAGGCGTGAGAATGTGGAACCGGGCAGATTGCTGGAATAATGCAGGCTATGGAGCAGGGTTTCAAATTGTGAATGGGAATATGAGAAGAATGGCTCTACAGCCATCCCGCGACGAGCAGTATTGACAACGGCAACAACAACTAATGCTAACGATGGAGCTGAAAATGGGAAGGAACTGCTGCAGATGACGTTGCTGCTGGTGAGCGAGCCTTGCTTGCACCTGCCCTTGCCATGACGAATCCTGCCACCCTGATGCCGAATCCAAAAGTCTTTACGACTTGTGGACTGAATATCTACACGGAGTCGGGGGGAGAAAGCCTGCAAGGCTGTTCTCCGAAACTGAGCGAGGACGGGTCAAGTACAAGTACACCAGAAGGAAGGTTATCTGGGATGTGGTTCGTGATCTCGTGAGCTTGGGCCACACTTCCCATAGGGCAATTGACATGATCTACAACGTATACGGACCGCAGACGAGTGTGACTGACATTATTAATAGGCTTAGGAGGGACAAAAGGAGTGGGAATCTCAATCCCAATCTTCGAATTTAGTTAGGAGAGCTCCCAGCAACAATGAGCTCGGCACATGATAGGTTTGCTTCGGACTCGGAGGTTTTTTGGACTCGGAGGTTTTTTGGACTCGGAGGGTTTTTCGCAATGTATTTACGTAACATCATACTTCGACGTACATTTATTGTGTGTACGCTATCTTCTGGTAGAGTTTTAACATACGAAAGCCCACACGTACGACGCCCTATTAAGTGGTATGCCTTGACGCATGAATTCCGGATACATTCGTAGTACAGGTGCTGTAGATCGCTGATGACACACTACAAGTACTGTCAGCTTTGTAACGGTATCATAGGTCTGTGGTACATGGTACCTCCGATCTCCAGTGTGCGGCGTCGGCTTGCGATGTACAGTACTCGCCCGTTCTTGACAAGATGTGACGACTGACGACAAGAAAAATGCTAAACAACAGAATATACATATGCTACATGTGTACATGGTACAAGGTACTCGAGTAGGAGGTTTTGGATTTCGGATCATACCAGGTGTACGTCGAAGGACTGGCGATGTGTTGGATTGGGAGATGGGATATTCAATTGCTTCTTCTACTGTATGCACGCTCTAGTATGCATAATCACGATTCACGTTGAAGCCAACGAACTACCGGTACTTTAGCACTACTCTACTACAATCGTACTGGGTACTGGGTACAAGGTAGTACGCATACTGTGTATGTCATAAATCCGACATGTCTTGAATCTGCACATCTTGGTGCAGTGCTTGGTGCCAAGTCCCGAGAGCTCAGGGATCATCAACCATCACCACAATTCGCGCTTGGGTCGATTCGTCTTAAAGAGACGTTCATTTTCGAACAATGAGTGGATCATTGACTTGGATGCTCCCCTATAAACTCGACACTGATGACAGAGAAGCTCTCTTCTCGTTCATCGTTGCGGACACAGAATACGGCTTGTACATGTTCTCCATCATCTGGTGGGTTGAGACACTCGCTATTTTTGGCGCAATGTCAGCAATGGCGGCGTTGACAGGGGCCATCACCTACGTGTACATCGTCAAGAAGCCAGGCACGCCTCTATCGTATCTTTTGGGTTACGGTGTTCTGATGCCGTTCTGGATTATCGTGCCGCACTTCGGAGTTGAGCTATTTGATATTCGAAACAAATTTATGAAATTTTGTTTTGGAGCGATTGCTCCAACGCTCGGAATCTTTCACACGACGGAAGGTAAGCCGCCATGATTTAATTTCATTTGCAAGAGCTGCATGACTCACTCACTCCCTTTGGTTGTCCAGCAATGCACGGTTGCGTTCCCTCTTATTTGAACTCGATGGGTGCGTATGTCCACTATTGCGGATGTCCCATGACCTTGCAATACAACCACAGGGATAGCAAGTACGTCAAGGCGTCACTGAAGGACGTTGCAACTCATGTAAAATGGTTCTTCATATACCTGTTTACTCTGGGCGTCATGGTATCGCTCGTTCGCCCTTCACACTACCAACCATTTGGAAGGTTTGAAGACCAACCGTGGCATCTGGCAAGCAGAATATGGGACCCAGCACAACTTGCAAACAATTGTGCCATGGGTATCATTTTCCAATCATTCATTACGACTGCGGCCGAGGGCTTGATTGCTGCCACTGTCCTCTTGACAGGATATAAATGCGAGACAGTGATGGAAAATCCAATTTTCACTGCTACATCCCCGTCGGAGTTCTGGGGAAAGCGTTGGAATCGAGTTATTCATTCAGCTTTGAAACGTGGGGTTTACATACCTCTCCGGAAGAACCAAGTTCCACGGGCCTTGGCCGCTGGTGGAGCATTTTGGCCAGTGGACTTTTTCACGAGTGGATCCTTTCTTTTGTATTCCAACCCCGAACTCACGAGTTGGGAACAGATGGATCGTGCAGTGCGCCGCTTTGCTACGCTACACCACTTGGAGGATCTACAGCCTTTTTCATATGGAATGCATTGATAATCGCGCTCGAGTACTCGATCGGAGGATCCAAGCTTGTGGTTCAGTTCGTTAACACTGTGCCTGCTCCTTTGAGGACAGTGGTGCTAGTCATGCTGGCGCTGCCAGTTGCTCACTGGTTTTGCGAGCCCTATGTCGTATCCAACTTCTTTGACCATGCTGGAATTGGGTTTCCTCTCATAAAGGAGATTTCTAAGATCTAATAGCATAGCAGACATGCAGAGTTTTTCTCGGACCACTGTGCGAATGTTTGCACTGGGTTCGTTTAAGAACCACCGGTAGCTACGTGGCACCCCGTTATCTTCACATCCTCAAAATTACGTGATTGTTATCCCTCACCCGTGAACTCATCATGTACGGTTCACCACAAGGATGATCATTTGGAGTTGGGAACTGTTAAGGGGAGGACCGCTGTGACAAGCATGTCGTGTTCAGTTGGTGCCAGTAGCAGTTGTCGGCTATCATACTGTACCAGGTAGCACTATGAGTACTTGTACCGTAGTGAGAATATCCACATCAGATTCAGATGTATACGACTGCCCCATGTGCGATATGCAGTTGTCACATTTGCTCAAATGTTCCGCAAAAATGACGAAGCCCTATTGGGGCTGTCCTTGTCGTTGCTATTGTTGGTGGTGGTAACCATGGTAATGGGGGTTCGTGCTACTAGTGGGGAGTGCGCAGTTGTGTCGACCAGTGCCCTGACAAGAGCGCAAGGGCTTGGAGCGCCTCAGGTGGCCTCCACGTCTGGAGGTGAAATGGAGGGGGTCGACTTTTGGGCAGAACACAACGATCTTTTGAAGGAAGCGAGGACTGAATGGGGACGCAAGCATCCAATATTGTACGAGATTAATGATGAGTTTATGAACAGATTTTTGGATCCACGAATCTCGAATGCCATTCGAAGGAAATCTATTGGGATGCTGCAGGCGCTCTTTCATACAACTGAAAAGAAGGGCGTCTACACTATTCAGGTGTTTACAAATGATTTCGTTAGCCTCTTTCTTGACGAGCTAGCCTACCAAGAAGCTTCTCGGATACCCATGAGGCGTCCCAACGGAATGAATCGTTATGGATGTCTTCTCAGCCAAGTAGGATTTGACAACTTTGTTGCGGCACTCTCCCGATCTCGTCTTCAGACCCATGGCGCATGTTATGTTCCCAAATCGCGTTGCAGAAGGTGATATCTCTTCAGACTACGGCTTCGTGGTGCAGTACCACCCAGATGCGGATACCAACCTTGCGGAACACGCAGACGCCTCAACCGTAACAATTAATGTTTGCCTTCAACCTACAACAGAAGCTGCTCCGCTATATTTCAAGAGCGTACGTGGAATAGGCGATGCTGATACAGACATTGCGCCGACCAATGTAAGCCTCGCTACTCCTGGAATGGCAGTTGTTCATCTGGGACAGCATGTTCATGGCGTGTATAATGTGACTGAAGCGAGAAGCAATATGGTCGTCTGGCTGATGGGTGATAACGACTACGTTCGAGTGGCACCCTACAACGAGTACGAAGTTGTGGTCAATTCAGCAGAGTGGAGGAGCAATTCTGGTTGGAACCAGTAAAGTGGTGGAGCCTTGATAGTGTGTTTGCATTCGTGGCATGAACTCCAACACGATGCTTGGACACTCGAGGTACCAATACAGGGTTTAGCATGAAAACGTGCAGCTTCCCTTTTGAAACATGGTGGACAATCAATAGTCTTGGGTCGATGGATGTATCATATTCGCCTTGGCCATCAGTGCGAGGGAGAGGCCAATTCAAGGTTTCAACAAAGCGATACGTTGACGTTGACCTACCCTATCCTCTACACCTCTGCGCATAGTGCTGGTTGTTCCAGGTCCCAAGTACAGTACCGGGTACTTGTACTGTATTTACAGTACTGGAGTTCCAGCGACTCTCTTTGAATCTCTGCGCATACATACGACCTCCAAACGGGTTGCAAGTGTACCTTCGAAAAACAAAAACAATTGCCGTAGACGTGTGTACATTTTGTACGTGACAGAAATAAGCGTCTATAGGCCACTGCGTGCGCACGTCTTTTTTCAACGCCGCTCGAGCTCGTTCTACTACCGGTAGATGTTAGTACATGTACTGTACTACCAGCTGCAAGTACATGCGTAGTAGGTCTCGGCTGACTATTGACTATGATTCATGTTTGTTCTCTCTGTTCATAGAAAGATCATGCAAGCTCAATTAAAATCACAGATTTACAATGTAGTAAACTAACACAGTCTCAACCCAATAGAGTTTGCTTAGCATCTTTGAACTGAAGTTTATGACTTTGAGTCACTTGCCACGGCTGTTAGCTTAATAGAGCCAGGACATCAGGAGTTCCTTCTTTCCTGCTGCTGCAAGATATTGTCGTTGCACTATCAGGTAATTCATTTGGGCATTACATCATTGTTGCAGTCGAGGATTCATGCCTTCCTGTCGCCTCCGTCTGGCATCAAAAATTCTCCATTGGACCAGCCAAGTAAGTTATCGCAGGCCGTCCGTTGCCGATCAAGCCAACTCTCCAACCAACAGTCAACCGAGAAGTTGAGATTCACAACATTGTGCCAGGCACAACTGCTTCCCCAAGAGTTCAATAGTTGGACATGTCATTGAGTGTGCCTTCAATGATTCCCATCACGGACCCGCCAATCGGGAATTAAATCCGCCCGCCGGCTATCAGTCTCATAGTCTTGGCGGATAGTCGGATGAGCAATCAGCAATGCCGTCAAACATTCCATCTGACAAACCCAGTGCTGTTTCTTCCTAACTCTCATGCCCACTCCAAATATTTTCCTGCCATGATGCCTTCATCAGTCAACAGCGATCCCACCTGAACTACGATTGAGTAAGCCGTCTGACCCTTATGTTCCATCCCGCCCAAAGGCATTCCTCGATTATTGTTGTCGCAGCTAGTCAGGAATTCTTCCCTTAAGCCTGCCATCGAGAATTCTATCAGATGACCAGCCAAGTGATGTTCCAGAAGAAAGTCCAATGGTGGTCCAATCAACAGTCGATTGAGAAGTTGAGTTTTCAAAACTTCCTTTCGCAATTCCTCCGAGTAACTTGGAATATGAGACACCGCCATCAATTGTGCTGCCTTCCGTGATTTGTCCATCGGATACACCATCACAAATCAGAGTTGTACATGTGGAATGATCTCATCAATCTCTTTAGAATAGGAGAAGACTTGTCCCCAAAGGATGCCAACGGGTAGTTGGGCCAAAAGGTCGTTGTCAATGTTGTTGTGTTGTCATGATGCTGTTGCGCCGTCCGTGTTATTTATGGACACACCAGGAGCACGTACATGATACACGTGCTTTCAACCCTATCCTGTGAGTGTTCTTCAGTTCGAGTGGACTTGATTTAAAACTCCTGTAGAGATGTACTAGGTTTGAACGAGCTGACGCAGAGTTTTTGCATGCTCTGCCTATTTTTATCGGAGGTACACTTGCAACCCGTTTGGAGCTAGTACGCATGATGGCATGACGACTCGGCACGGCGACGACCTGTTTCCGTTCAAACCTGTTGTGAAAAACATTCGAAGCTCAAATAATCTGCAAGTATAGAAAACCCGTTAAACAGGCGTTGGCCGTCCTTCTTATTACTGAGAGAGAACTTTTCATTAATTATGCCGACTGCACGTATTATGTTTAAATGGCACAACGGACCTTATGCATCTATGGATATTCGAAGAAAAAACTATGATGAGACGTCTTAATTCTTGACTGGCTACTTTGATTGGAAGAGGGGCCAAAACATCTCAAAAACGGAGGGAACGTCAAGCTTGACAATGACCAAGGCAAGCATGGTTGAGGTGCTGGAGCCTGACCCACGCGATGTCGCATCCATTCCGCTGATTGCAAGGCTATCCTCTGATACACAGGAAGAAATCAAGTCAGACGCTTCCTCGGTTATAACCCTTTCCGACTATTCTCCCGCCACTTGGGGTAAAATCGTCAGCTACGGTGTGCCCACGGTGGGCATTGCCTTCTTGGCTATTGCGCATCCACTTTTCTTTCTGGCAGGAGCTGGTTTGTTATTTGGAGGGGCGTATGCAAAGATGGGTCTGCCTGACTGTGCCACCTACTGCGGGAAATCTCCCAAGAGCGAAAACTATCACGAGTCTAAGTTTGACCTTCCCCATCAAGTCACTATTTCTACAGTCGTTTCAGCGGATTCGAGCGACGAAATGAACAGTGACGATCGTACATCGCCTAGAAAATCGCTTGAAAGCACCGCAGACCATGTTCTTCCAGCTCCTCTTGCCAATATGATTGTAGAAGAGGAGTTCTCGTCGCTTCATGCTAAGGATTTCTTTCAAATTTTTTTCGGAGATGACGCTCCCTTCTCATTTGTGGACTTTCAGCGACAGGGTGGTGACTTGGATATTGAATACTCAAAATGGGGAGAATCGAAGAAACGACTGATTCGGTTCAAAACTCCAACTCGGACGCCGTTCTTTGGTCCCTCGCACGCCCAAGCTTCGAAAACTCAAGTCTTGACAGTGTACTCCAAGTCATGTGTTGTGATGGAGTCCACGACTTCGTTGGAGGATATTCCGTATTCCGATCGATTCGTCGTTCGCGAACAATGGGTTTTCACGTCGACGCCGGAGAAAATATGCTCTCTTCGTGTGACCGCACAGGCCGTTTTCTCCCAATCTTGTCCTTTTGAAAGCCAAATAAGTAGCAAGTCGTCTGCCACTCTACGAGAGGTGCTGTCATCCTGGACTAATGTGGCGAAAAAGGCTCTGATTGCTACTGAAAGAAAACGTCGGAAGGAGCATGAGCCCAATAGTATGGATGAGGTTGAAGTGGCCTACGAGGCGGAGCGAAAACGGATCTGCATAGTGGGCGAGGAGATGGAGGAGGACGACGATTGGGAAATGGACCCAGCACCAGCCAAAGCCCGAATCAAAGCCTCACTGCATGTCTTGCGAAGGTCGCTATCGAAACGCTTGACGAAAAAGGAATCCCTCCCTGTTCCGGCGTAGTGCCGTACCATTTCATCTTCCTTCTTCTTTGAATTAGACGGGCTTCAGTCCGAGCTTGGTAGAAGGAGACTTTTGGAGAGCCTTGAGTTTCCTTCTCAAGTACCAGTAGGTTTCCTGCAAGCGCATTCAAGGTTGCAAACTGTTAACAACTGACTTAATGACTTCCGAAAGTCTCTGATTTCACGTCGCGTCCATACCTGTGCATTAGTTGTGTAGGCTGCTACTAGTAGAGTACCAGTTACAGTTGCGGAGATCACCCGGGAAGGTCCGGCCCATGCACGTTCCAGCCGTACCGTTAGGGGCAGTTGAGTTTGCGCGCCAGCCTTGCTCCGATTTGCATGATGCGAGAATTTTAGCAATCGTAATGATCCATCCGAGCCGGCAAGGTTGCTGCATCGTAAGCAAATTTTTCTTGACAGTAAGCAAAATCAGTAAGCAAATTATGCCGGTAAGCAAATTTTGTAAGCAAATTTTTTCTGTAAGCAAATTTGATTTTCGTAAGCAAATTCTTCTTTGCTGTAAGTAAATTTTATTTAGGTGTTTTAAAATTGGTATGTTTTTACGTAGAAAAGACAGTCCCTGTAAGCAAATTTAATCTCCCAGTAAGCAAATTTTGTATGCATAAGCAAATTTCTGCTTACAATAGATTTGCTTATGGTAAGCAAATTCCGTCAGCAATTTCATTCCGTAAGCAATTTTTTTTTCGCTGTAAGCAAATCTTCTTACAGACGTCAGCCGTGTCACCACCACGCCGGCACATCCAATTTTGCGCCAGCCAGACATAGATCGGAACTTGTTTCCCTCCCGGCGGGCGCGCATACTTCCTTTATTCAGGACTTCGCCCGTATTGCCGGACCTTCCGGGAGTCGGAAGTAGATGTAACTTTAAGTACCACGTCCTCGTAGCACAGTACAGAGTACAGTATGAGTTCAGCAGAAGTGTACTCCGTGTGTATGTACAGTACGTCGAAATACATGCAATTACAGAATTACTCCGAGTACAGTGTATATCGTCGAAGTAAACTTCATCAGAGTTCAGACAAGGCAGAACACTGAGTCCCATGGACAATGGCGATTCCTTCTTGTCGCTGTGGTAACCACATCAAGTCTTTGAAAGACCTTCCAAGGACATCATCGAACTTGGATGCCTCCTTTGTGCATCTCGATTCAGTCAAAACTCCTCTAAGCGCCTTGAATCAGGCAGAAACACTCCTCAAAGTAACAGAGGGCAATGTAGTCGAAGAAGGAATTTGGCTTTGCGTTGATTGTCTCGATCGGTGCGTCACCTTGGTGGTACAGATATGAGGTAACTTTCTTTCTCTCACACCTTTTAGTGCTGCAAGAGCCTTGGAGGCAGATTCTGAACGTCTAGGACACGAATGTCAAGCCTATAACTCTGAGGTCAAAGCGCAACAGGAACGCCTTCGTGGTCTAGAAAGAACACTTACCAACGGCATGTTTCCTCCAAGTTTCGACGAGCCACAGGATAGTGTCATCGAAAGGTTTGTTGATCTATGATGATTCATCTATTCGTGTAACACATCTCACTTCCGTTCGTTATAGAATTGAGTCAGCATTTGAAAACGAAATAGCTTTGCTTTTGCAGGCGATATCACAGCAGGAAGAGGAGCTCGCTCACCTCAAGCAGCTCAAGAAAGAGCAAGAGGAAATATCGATTGAGTTGGACGAGATGGACGTGACCATGGCTAACGAAGAAAATGCGCTGCAATTGGAGGCTCGCGCAATGTCTCACACTCAGAACCAGCTCACATCAACGCTGCAGATAGCAGAAATGGAGATTGAAAAACTTGCTGCTGTTGACCTATCGCTGTTTTCATTAGTTATCGACAAGCGCGGTTTGCGATATCCTCTTATCAACGAATTCCGCCTGGCTTTCTGTCCGAAAGGCGATTTGGGCTGGGACGAGATTCAGGTAGCCTGGAGTCAGGTGGCACAGCTACTATTATCCATGTCCCTACATGCGAAGGAGTGGCGGATCATTCCTCTGACGACTTGCGCTAAACTTATACATGAAAAGAGAGTATATAACCTTGGAAAGGACATGTCATCCATGTCCGGTGCTTTAAAGTCGCTCATTCGTATGCTTCATTCGACACAGCAAGAGTTACCTTTCCAAATTACCGAAGACAGGATCGGTGATGTGCTTTTTCCGCAGCTACCTAACACTGATCATCCTGGATGGTCCCGCGTGGTTCACTATCTGGCTTGCAACCTACAGCACCTATCAAATGCTGTTTCACAAGGCAGGTGCAACATGTTGCAAGCTTTGCTACTGTAAGCAAGTGAGAGGGATTAATATACTGGTGGCGAAAGGATTACTCGTACTTTAGCACAAGTACTCCCGATTATCTTGTACCCGAGTACCAGTTGTAGCAGGTATGAACATATGCATGTTGTTGTATAAGTACTTGAATGACACCAGACATACTTATTATCGTTGTATTCTACCTCACCTTCAAACTCACAGCCCCGACTTGAATTGGTCGTGGGTCGACCCAGCGACCATCAGGCGCTGACAGTAATACGTGATACGTATAGTTTATAGTAGCCCATGGTACATGGTACGTATGCAGTATGCATAGGTCGATACTTGAACACACTTCAGTCGTAACCGTGACAAACGACAAACACTACTGTACCGGTAAATCGATTTGATGTTACCCGCGAAATATGCCTTGTTGCTGTCAAAGTATTTGCGCTAAAAAAAGGGTCCATAATACACAGATTTGCACACCACAGTCGTGAACAATATTGCCTCCATGGCAACAAGTTCGACACAGGTCAAAACGCTCGACAAGGCATTTCATGCACAGCGGAAGACCATCGATGCATTGAAGATCATCAACGAAGATCTCCTTGACTGCGAAGAAGGTGGGAATCTGAGCCTGGAGGAAATAAAGCGTCAGAACTACAAGCTCAATAACATCCTCAACGAGACAGATCGTCTGGATGATGCGCAAGCAGAATCTCGCCGTCTCCAGAATCGTCTTGGGCGATGGACGATGAAGTTTGGTGGAAGAGCGATAGAATCTCGCATTAAGCCACCTAAGAAGTCAACTCCGTCCAAAGGGGGATCGGCGACGAAACATGGTAATTCATCCCCGACTGACTCTACACCCAGAATTTTCAACAAATCAACGATGCCTTCGAAACACAATAATAGCGAATGTGCATCATACGTGGAGAGCGACAAGACTGACATATTGCATGGGGTTTCTATCCTGAGAGAAACTCACGCTTCAGAGTTGAATGATCTAGCTCAAAATGACCGCGAAATTGAAGGCCTGTTAGATAATGCGTCTGCAACATTGTCGAATTTGGCAAACCTTCAGAACAACATTTCCAGCGAGATTCACGCGTCGACGGACACGATGAATGTCATTGAGAGTAACCTGGATACGGCAGGGTACAAACAAAGGCGCCTAAATGCCCGCGGGCTGAATTTTCTGGAAGGCAAGTATCGCAATCGTGCCTGAAGTGGCGAGTGGCGACTCGTCGGAAGCATAATGGAATCTGCGGTTGAACTCGTAATAAAGAATGGTTTATGTGTCTATGCACTGAGTACTTTCCCCGTTTTTGTTACACTGTACTCCAGTATCCAATTTTCTACCGGTAGAGGCAAAGTATGCATATTGCAATAGACCTGGTACCAGTACCAGGTACAAGTACTCGAACTACGGTACGATGTACTGTACAGGGTGCTACTAGGACAGTACTTTCATTCCAAAGTCCAAAGTACAACGTACAGTACAACGTATAACGAGTACTCCGAGTACTACAGTACAATACAAAGCGTTGAGGTGCTGTCATTTACTGTAAATGTTGGAGACAGGCATCTTGGAGTCATATCCATGGGATACAAAAATAAATAACCCACCTCAGTCCCAAGGTTTAAAGTTTGAACAACAACAACCATGCCAACCTGGTGGAGCGCTCCTACCACACGACACGCCTATTGGTTATCGTGGATCAGCATTGCGATTACCTCGATTGCAGCGATTACGGGAATTTCTCTCTACTTCGTACGTGACACAGGCAACTCTGGCCTGTTTGTTCTGCGATGTAGTTGCTGCATACTAACACTAATTCAATCCGTGGCACACTCGTTTCCTGCAGACTACTGGTTCCTCGTTGATTCTATGTTACGGGTTGGAGAATTGTGTCGATTTTCTTTCGTCTGCAGTTGTCTTGTGGCGCTTCTATGCTCCTGAGCTGGACCCGGCCATTGAAGTCACACTGCAAAAGCGTGAAAAGCGAGCATCTGTAGCCATTTCCGTCATTTTGTTTATTTTGGGAATCTTCATCACGACCCAAGCAGTCAGTGATTTTCTCAGGGGTATGGAAGATGCAGAATCATTGAAAGTGCTTCTGGGGATTTCCACCGCTTCCATCTTCATCTTTGGATCCATGACGGTTATCAAGTTCCATTACTCTGTGGCACTCAATAGTGCATCCCTCCACAAGGATGGCATTTGCTCCTTGATTGGAACTATATTGTCGACTGCGCTTTTTGTCAATACGATCATTATCAAGCAAATTCCGGAAGCGTGGTGGATTGACCCAGCCGTGGCATTGGGATGCGGCATCGCTGCAATCAACATTGGACTCTACGCCATCGTTTACACCTCGTGCGTACAGAAGGTTCCCATCTTTTCTCTCAGCTGGTGGAAGTTGAGTTCTGGCGACGGAACTGATGAAATTAGCGGACGCAACCTAGGCCCAGAAGATTTGGAGATCCCGGCACATCGGCCCGAAACCACAATCACATAAAAAACTTGGATTGTCATGCCTGAAAAGGACGAGGGACGTTAACGTCATCTTTATCATTTGAATAAGATTATCCGGTGGTACATATCCTTCCGGCTTGTATCCATTTTTCATGTCTCGACCCACAACCACCAGATCTACTAGTCTACATACATGGCTTTGTAGTTTGGACACGCCCTCCGCAACACATAGGGAACTTTTGGTCGGGCGCATTTACATTTCTCCCACCTGTGACCCTCTTCATAACCCAGTGTCTCGACGTATTCTTCCACGAGTAGCAAATCATGCTGCGACGCGCGCTGAAATCTGCCCCATTCGCCAAGCGTGTGGAACCAATACCGTGAAGTGTTATGCTTCTGTGCTGCCATCTCCTGGGGACTAGGCTGGCGAGCCGCAGTACTAACTACTTGTTGATGGTCAACCCACCCTTGATGGTAAAGGCCCATCGATATGTTGCGCTGAGATAAAAACCATACCCTCGGTCCGGCCAAGAGCGCCCATGCTACACCAATGACTACTTGTTCGTCGGTTCGATATTGATACGTGTAGGGGACCATTCGCTTCGCAAAATCGCGGAATTTCGGCGAGCGGAAAAAGTCCAGTCGCCCACCAAAGAAATAGCCCCAGAAAGACGGAGGTTGGCCTTGTTGATTCACATACCTACCATTCTTGTTAAAATATCCGTTGCGAGGTGTGTCGAGGTAAGCGTTTCGTCGCTCCTCCAAAGAAAACAATGCGTTCGCCGTATGTTGGATGCCGCTTGCGAACGGTCCAGACTGTATCAGGTCGACATTGAACATACCAATTAAATCATTCCTGGCGAGGATGGCAAATGGATCAGAAAAGGGCTTGGTAAAACTGGCGTCGACGTCAATAGAGATGAAGTATTCGAACGGTTGGAGGGCGGGCTCGTAAGCCATGAGCATGTATCGCCAGTATCCCATATAAATGTAAGAAAGTGGAGTGTTTAAAATGCATTTGGCTTCCTCTGGATTCGAAAGGTTGGTGCACTTTTTGCGCACAGCATCTCGTTCGGCTGGAGTCAAGGTCGGAGGTAACTGCTTCCACCGCTCGGTGTCAACACTGATGGTGACGCTGAAATTGCCAGCGTACGACTGGATCTCTTCCAGTTGTTGAGAAGTATAGTTATTGTCCGCAAAAATATGAATAGGATATGGCGTTTCGAGAAAAGTTGTCAGAAAGCAGATCGTTCGACAAGCTTGATGTGCGAACGAAACCTTCATGATAAAGACGCCGTTGATCAATGACGAAGGTTTAGGCGGTATTGAAAAGGCGTCATCTGACTGTGGTCTGAGAGACGAATTAAGAGCTTTATTGGCTTCAAAAAGTTGGAATCCGGGGATGATGACAATTAAGAATAGGCAAAGTGTCAACCTGTTCATGTGCGTTCGTATGCGTGATCGACGTGAACGGCATTGCAGGTTCAGTGAATTTCGGTTGGACATATCCGTTAGCACGGTCGACGTCTTTCAAAATCTCGATGCGCCAGAATACCCACAAGAGCTGTTCCGTAGAAGTCTTTTTCGCACAATTGAAATTGGAACTGCGACGCATAAAGCGGCGAGATCATGAATGTAGCGCGTTGGGTGTTAGCATCTATGATGATGCTCATCACATATCAACATCGAAGTCTACAATTACTGCGATTTTCATTGCTTTTGAAGTTTGCAGTTCGGTACTAGTACTCCGAGTACCGAGTACAAGTACTTCTTACCGAGTAGTACAATACCTGCATAGTAGATAAAAGATTCCAGTTTTTTGGTATCATGCCACAAGTACCGGTAGTACCGGTACTGGGCACCTTGTATTAATAATTAATACATACCTTGTACAGACTCGTACTAGAGCGACAAGGTACGATTGTATGTACGTTTGCAAGTTCCGAAGTACTTTCTGGAGAACAAGTACAGCCTCAACCAATTGAGTTATTATTGAGTTCGCTTGGCGCACTTTTCAAAGCCCAGATCCTGACTGAAGACTAAGATCGCGACTGTTCCTATAGCTTCACAACTCACAACATGTAACACTCGCCACAAGGAAAGGATCGACTTCGCACTCAATCTGGATCTAAATTGAAGCATAATAATCTCCAACCTCCACCATGGCCCCTAAACTTCCAGCACATCCGTCCGCGGCAACGATGCGAGCTGTATGTTTTCAGCACTACGGACCAGCTGTGGATTCCACTTTGCAGGTATGCACCATCCCCAAACCAACCATTACAACCGCGACTGAGATTCTTATTCGGGTACACGCTGCTGCCCTCAATCCCATCGACAAAATTAGAGTTCAGGGTGGGCTCGCGGCACTTATACCAGAAGTATACGATCAGAATGTCATCGGTTACGACGTTGCCGGAGTCGTTCAAGAGGTGGGATCGGACGTCCACAAGTTCAAGGTGGGAGATGAAGTGTATGCAAGATTGGATACAAAAGGAATGAAGTTTGGCGCCTTGGCAGAGTATGTTGTGGATGATGTGAGCTCGTTTGGATTTAAACCTTCCAATGTTTCCTTCTCGGAAGCAGCGGCCGTGCCTTTGGCTGGACTGACGGCTCTGCAGGCCCTCCGTCGCGGTGGAGTCACGAAGGGAAGTAAGGTATTTATCGCTGGTGGTGCGGGCGGTGTTGGGTCTCTTGCCATTCAAATCGCCAAGACTATGCTTGGTGCCTCTTATGTCTGTACGACCGCCAGTGCAGGAGCAGGAGTTGAACTCTGTTTGAAGCTCGGAGCCGATCAAGTCGTGGACTACAAGTCGGAGGACTTTAGTAAAGTGCTGGAGGGTCAAGACTTTGATGTGGCGTTTGACACGTGCAATGAAGCAAGCCGTATGGGAGGGTTACTCAAGCAGGGTGGGAAGATTGTTTCTATTTCAGGACAGCCTTCAATTGAAGCCATCACAGACGCTATGGGACCTCCCAGCTTCTTCATCAAGATGTTCTTGTTTGCCAAGCGCAATCGCGCTGCGTCTCGCGCTGCTGCTTCCAAGCATGGGACTTGGGAGTATATCTTCATGAATCCCAGCGGTCAAGACTTGGATGATATATCTCGTCATCTCAAAACTGGAGCCATCCAGGTCATAATCGACACTGAAGCTGCTTCGTTGGAGGACTTCAATGTCGCAGCACAAAAGCTTTGGTCAGGACGATCAAAGGGTAAATGCGTCATCAAAGTTGTGTAAGTTGAGCAGAGCTTTGACAGCATAAAAGCAGAAAGCGAAGATCGGCCCTCTCAGCACTTTCACGTGTCCACTATGGTAGTCTTTATGCATTATTAGTTACTAGACGTATACTTGTTGCATACTCTTATTCCTCCTGTCGCACTCTCGCCACACATGTCGGTGTTCAGAGTTCAGACCGCCCTGTGGGTTTTCGTTTTGCCCCGCTTTGTTTTGGTTTCTGTCGACACAGGCTCTGGGCGCTATGGTTGTTAGAAGATTTGTGGTGTTCACCACTGAAGTACTACAGTAGCAAACACATCAGTACTGCACTCTCCCCTACAGTACTAATAATATGACATAGAGTGTACTCCCTTCTATGATACTATACTATACATACCTCGTACTGTTGCTCGACTGTCAACAGGACACAGCACACGTCGTCGAGTCCTTCGTCTTGCATCTGTACGGGATTATTTGGTCATGACGGAGACGATGGCAGAAGGCAGAACATCGATCTGCATACTGACTGCACGGACGGTCCCCCTCATTGTTACGCTTCTTTGACTGCCGTCGCCCTCTTGAATTGCAATCCCTTTCTTCAACGATATTGCACGTGCGCTCTGATGTCGTCCTCAGCGACAAAGCTGCTCCTCACTCCAGCCGCTAAGGCATCCATTCAAAAACTCCAATTTGAAATCTTTGGAGCCTTACCGCAGCTCAATTTGAAAACAGGCTACCAGTCTTTGAAACGAATGCATCGAGGTGCTTATATTGCGCGTTACTATCCGGAAAAATTGGAAAAGTTTGCGAAAATGGTGAGCGCACTGGTTGGAATAAGACGAAATTTGTTTGGTAACCAAACTGTGTCAAGTGCAAGAAAATCTCGTTCTAATTACCCCTCCAAACCTTACAGGCGACACCTGGTTATCAAACAGAGCTGGAAGAACGAAGAATCGAGAAGTTGGAGACGTTGCGTCGACGAGGAAAAGGACCCCCCAAGAAGGGAGCTGGAAAGAAAAAGAAATAGTAATAGTGCAGTATTCATTTCGACCGCAGGACAAACGTTACGGGGCTTTGCATCCCTATAGATCACCGACTCATTGGACTACCATCACCCCTATTCGCATGGCTATGCCCACGCTCTTTCCATTTTTTTGTAATCGACAAGATAAAATGCTTCCACGAGTTTGAAATTTTACATATCAACCTTCTACCAGATGGTAGGTCATACCAAACCCTGGTAGTAGTAGATAGAAATCACAGAAATCAACATGGCGAAGTCGATAAGCGTGGTCATCCTTGCAGTGGTGATTCTCGCCGCTCGTGCTCTCAGCTCGCTCGTTGCAGTCGGATGTAGGTTTTCTCCGAGTAACTCTGACGATGTCTCACAAGTTCCGGTCACGGATGCAGGGACCATAAATGCTTCATCTAATCTGTCCTTCAGTCCAGATCCAACTTCGCATCAGCAATACCCTTCTATTGGGCTTGGCGAGCTACCTGGCTACACTGGATGGGCCCGTCCCTCGTACACCGATGCTCCATTGTATCAGATCGAATACATAACACCTGGACCTCATTTGGCTCAAAACATTATCACGCTCATTGTTCAATGTCAGTCGCCCCGCTGCTCGACCCATAATTGGGCTCAATTCTACGTCCGTATGTATGGACCTTCAATTCTCACAGGTAAGGTGACCTCCATCAATAGGGGCCGGTACAGAATTGAGTTTTTGCCGCGGGATGTAGGCAAGTATTGGGTGGAAGTCGTCTTGACCTTCTCCAATGGTGAGGATATTGGGAATTATCCAATCTCAGAAAACGAGGCTCTCCTCAAGTCATCAGATCCGGCTTATGAAGGTCATCTGTTGCCAGGCTTTCCTTTCGCCATCGAAGTGGCAAGTGATGGATCAGCAAGCCCACACATTAATAGACTCTGTGGTGCTGATGACTTGCGAATAGAGTCACTTGACGACGGGTTGCGTGTCGCATCATGGAAAGTCGTGGACAAGGTCAACTCGATAAATTACGGACGATCCAGGAACAAGATCGTCGACCTCGCAGGTTACCAAGATGGACGAAACTCGCTGGGTATCTGGGCGGACTATCAGCCGACCAACTGTGACCTCATTCGGGTTCCGTTCACACCCGTGATCAATAGGTGTGTCAAGAATCTGCTTCAAGGAAAGCCTCTCCATTTTGTCTTTATCGGAGACTCTGTGATGCGCCTACAAATTGACATGATGATTGGTTGGGCTCACTCTCCCTTGGTCAAAGTTACTAGGATCGCAACAAATGGTGGTATCTCAAAAATGATACACAACGTCACATCATCGCTCGATGAATTGAATTTGGAGCAAGAAGATGTTGTCATACTCTTCAACAGTGGCTTGCATGATATTGGTGCCTTCTGCAGACACCGCATCGAAACCAGCGGTCCTAGGTATTTGTCAGATCCAAGCAAGGACGCTTGCATTGATGAATACCGAGAAAACCTGACAGATTTGGTGCATTTCATCTCATCCATGCCAGCCCGCATAAAAATCTTTCAAACGACCAGCGCTGGCTGGATGAAGTGGGGCAATTATGGGCCAGGATGGAGTCCTGGACAACCCCAAGCCTTCACAACATCGCCGCACATGGTTGATGCATTCAACAATGTTGCCTTGCGAGTACTCGACAGCTACGACGGTTTCGATATCGTTGACGGATACTGGCTTACCTTGGCCAGACCAGACAATCGACAGGTCGACAAATCCAATGCAGTTGGTAAGCACTTGGTCCACCCAGGATTGGAAGTTCTTCAGGCAATGGTTCGGACATGGATGACTGTGGTACTGTCAAGGCTTGGATGCGAGATTATCTGACTGAAAGGGGGTGATCGTAGTTCGTAGGTTTTACATAGCACGAAGATACTTGACATTTCGTCCTCCCTTTTCGTCGTCCTCATGTTGGTCGTGTCGTCTGACTCCTCATAATCGACGAGAATGGAATGAGCGCGGGCAAGGCGCCTGATCGCAGCGTTGCCCAAAGAGCACGGCCTTTCTGAGGTCCGACCTCCCAATCAAATCGCCCTCTACGGACCTGAGCGGATGTAGCAGGGCCTTTCGCGATAATCATGATTGTCGCTTGAATCTTTCCAAGACGAAAATAATCCCGCATTCTAGCAACATGACAACCTGCCTTTTCAACGGAGCCAAAGATGTTTTCTATGTTTGCAGTGTCCACGAGCAACACCATCCTGCCATCATGTTTCAAAACACGGGACCACTCCTGCAGAAGGTCGTCGTATAGGTCCGGAATCTCGTCCGGCGCTCCAAACTGTCGCCCAAATGGCGGACAAGATACAATCTTGTCGATTGAACCGACGAAAGATCCATACGACGAGCATCTCCTTGACTTAATTGAACCCTGACACGTGCAGCATCCACGTTGGCTTGTGCATGCAGAAGTTGTGCGGGAGACGAATCCACACCGAGATATGTGACATTTATAGCATCATGTGGCCACATGGTGGCCGCCTCGATCAAAAAGGTGCCACACCCACACATGGGATCGAGGACCGTGTCTCCCGGTTGTATCTGAGCCGTCCTAGTCAGGGCGAAGGATTCGACGCGTTTGAAACCGGGTTTGGGAAGTTCTTCGGCAGTGTGTGGGCGGATCAGAATGGGAATCTCCACAGTAAGTTTCGAGCCGTCCAGAAGTACTTGGAGTTCCAAATCAGCTTTTTTTACAGAAATCCAACCTAGCTCCTCCGTTACTTTGGTGCTGATTTTATTGGACAAACTGGTAGCTGACAGATGGGTACATATACATGCTGCATATTTCCGAACCCTAACTCGAAACGTGAGTGTCGAAGGTAGTGGATAGGTCAACATAAACCACGCGTCGTTCGAAAGCATTTCTTCAATATCAATCAGGTCCGTAATCTCCTGTTCTCCGTACGTTGCTTGAAGGCCATTCTTTTCCAATACTACGATGCGAATGGACCGCACGCCACTGGTTAAAAGTGACGACCATGTTTGAAACGGTGGAGTGGCATCTGTGGGTTTGAATCGAACCCTGCCTGCATTCGCTTCAACAATCTCACCCAGCAGAGTGTTCTCGACTTCGTACCGAAATTGTTCGTTCAATTTCGAGGAGGGGTTGGTTGAAGGTGGGACAGCAGAAAAGAGGCGAGCAGGGACGGAAAGTAGCAAGCAAAGCAGTGGTGGTTTCATCGAAAAAGTGAACAACATATTAGGAGCGGATGGAGGTGGCGCCGTTGAGAGAATTAGGTGTATCAACCGTTGTGATGGATATGATAACATAAAAGGCTGTACATATGTGAAAAAGCAAATTGTCTACAACACCGATATGTATTAAACTCGAGAATTCCCACTAATGACTTAATATGTCCTAAACAATTCTGCCAAAAACTTTGAAGGAACGCGCTCCCAGCGACGGGAACGCGGTTGGATTCTGCTTCGTATGACTACGTGTCACCTCTAGCATCCTGCAACTACTGCTCGTCCTTCTTGATATCGTCCTTCACACTTTTCATGAGACAGCATCATAAATCTTCAACGCGGACGAATCGCTTCGGCAGATGTCAGCGTCATAGTAGACCCCCGCCCTCGCGACGTTCGAACAACAAACAGAAAACCACAGTCGACCTTAAGCTCCCTCCTGTTGCCCGTCGAGAGGCAACTATTTGTCGTGGAACTGCAGGGACGTGGCGATTGGGATGATGGAGGTACGACTGCTCCGAGGTCATGCCGTACACCACACTACGGTGGGAGCAACCGTGGCCTTGTACTTTTTCTTGGGAGTTATCCCTGTGGTTGTGCTCATTATTACCATAGCCTGGCTTCTTAAGACTAAAGGTGAGGATTGGTACGAGAGCGAGGAGGTCATGGGACGCTACTACAAGCACCAAGAATCGATTTTGAATGGCTGCTCCAACCAATGTATCACAACGGCACCGACGGATGTCTCAGACATAACAATTCCTCCCATCTTGCTACTTGAAACTGCACGACGACATCCTCCCATCTTTGATTGATTGAGTTTTTGTGTGTACGAATCAAGTATTGTGTGTGAAATGTATTGTTCGTCTAAAATGTGGTTCGATTTTGGGTCAAAAGATTTTCATTTTATGCCTTTGTACCTTGCTACGTGTTCCATGTTCCATGAGCAGAGTTACGTTTTTCCCGTGCGCATCCGTGACCCTCAGATTAAAACTCCTTCCGTAACTAGACATGATCCAGAGAATTGCATTTTTTTGTTGTGCTAGTTGTACTATTAGGTGAATCCATGTAGATATGCATAATGTACCAACAGGACTCCTGATCTCAATTGTAAAGGGAGCTTATTAACAGCTGGCGGTCACGGAATAGTGATCAATTACTCATCCCTCATCCCCGATTGTTCTGGAAGCTATTACTTTGCAGCGGATGGTGCGTTGGTTTGATTATCGTCACTTTACTTCCATGGGGCGCGGGGCAATGGAGTGGATGACGGGATACACTTATACGGAACGCCACTCGCCGAGGGAACGACGCGCATGGAGAATGCATAGCTATTGCACGTCCTGGTTATG
The DNA here is from genome assembly GCA_022925895.1 of Fragilaria crotonensis. Classification (NCBI taxonomy): domain Eukaryota; phylum Bacillariophyta; class Fragilariophyceae; order Fragilariales; family Fragilariaceae; genus Fragilaria; species Fragilaria crotonensis. The sequence goes on along the minus strand of JAKSYS010000070.1, from coordinate 102,468 downwards.
GATACTGATAACATTGCGTTTCACTTCTGCCTTCGTCTAATGGAATCGAATACAAATACCGAACTTGCCCATGTCAATCGAATCTCAATTTAGATGTTACAAGTACCAGTATCGTATGGTCTCCAATACGCACGCAAACAGCTACAAACCCTTCCAATTTACAACCTCATGCAGCACATGGAACAGAGAAAGGCAAAGCCGACCATACACATGTAGAACCATCCGCAAGCAAGAGATACTAGCATGCGATTGCCAAGGTCACTGCAGTCTCCACTCTGGGTTAAAAACTTGGCCACTCCCACTGTTTGGTAAATTATCCATCCGATAGCAATGACAATATACAGGGCAACGCCCTTATCATAGCACATGACGTGGCCGATGCGACCCCAGGTGTTACCGGGTTCCACATCGCCCTGGTATTGACGTTGTTGGTGGTACATGTTCTGGTAGTACGTCCCCGATTCCAAATTGGAGACCGGAGTCGCCGTAGTCGTGATAGTTTCCTTCTTGCTTTCGGCATCATAGACAGATGCCTTGACGACGGTGGACGTCGTCGTTTTGGCGGGCTGTGCCGCTGGCAGCAACACCTGTTGCGCCGGTGCCTCCACTTGCACCTTATGGACAATATACAGACACGCCACCATATGTATTCCGCAACAGACTGCATTAACCAGGAGCCACGTGGCTGCATCCACACAACCTCCTGTTAAATCAGTGATACTCTGGATGCCCAAAAGGAGAGGAGGGGCGTTGAGGGCAAATGTGATGAACATGTAAGGAAAGAACGAACTTGACACCACATCCCACAAGCACTGGCATCCCATGCCACACGCCTTGCATGGAAGGCAACAGATCTCTCCGCAGCCGCGGCAGAGATCGCCGACTGATTGACAGATAACAGCAGCCATGGTTGTCGGTACGAATGAATGGTTTCAGACGGCCAATACTTGAAAGGGATATCAGATCGAAAGTCGAAAGATGCCTTGCCAGTTGCCAGGGATCTGGGAAATCTTGTGAGACCGGTGATACTGGAGACTGGAGACCGCCAAATCTGCCTTGAGAGGCACAGACTGGAGTTGGGAGTACGAAATTTGTCATCCAATGCTCGCTAAAACCAACGCTCTCAACATACACTTGCATAGTACGAAAATCTCGCGTTAAAAAGCGTTTACTCGGAGTATCTCTGAAAAAGGGGAACTTGGTACTGGAGTATATCCGATTTCTTCATAATTTTTTTTGAGGGAAATTGCTATTCCACCTGTTATATTGTTGCACAATTTTAAAACACCTGTTTTCTTCCTTATAACATCTGTTTTCTACGAAAAAAAAGGTGTTTTAACAAAGAAAGCAGGTGTTTGCATAGTTAACAGGTACAATACCGATTTCCCCAGAATTTTTCTCTCAATGTGATTTGTTACGATATTGTACCAACCTTTCACAACAAGCGCTTTAGAATGGCATCATTCCATCCCATTGTTTCTCAATAGAAACAAAGTCCATGACAATGAGTCCCACGTATGCCAAGTCTCATGATGATGAGTCCTACTCGCTAACACCAAGTCCAATGACAATGAGTCCCACAAATGCTGCCTAGTAGTCCAATCCGAACGGGCCCCACCATTACTGATTGTGCAAACAGCTGTTGGAAAACAACTTGCCATGTTGCTCATGATCACAAAATCATAGTCTGGCTGGTGAAGCAATTCTTAATGACAAACCCATTGTTGCAAGTAATGACAACGCTACAAATGGATCCAAGCAGTGGCAGCATCAATGAGGCTTTGGTTTGAAAAAGAAACAATGGGAGACAGAAATTCTTGCCGTTGAAGTTCACCAAGTAAAATATGAAGAGTGGCTGGACCGCCATTGTGAATCTGCCTATGTTCATTGGCATTCTTGGCATTCAGGATCAACACAACTTGCTTTGGGACAGAAAAACAATACAATTCATAGCAAAGGTATGAATAGAATGCACAGTCATCAGATTTCCGTCTGAACATAAAGATTAGAGAAATCACAGCAGAAGATGTGGCTTTGTCAGCATTCTTGCATTTGTGATGACAAGAAGAGGGCCACTTGCCTGGTGCTGCTGCTCTAACCTCAATCTTCTAAGAAACCGATGGAAAAGATGACCCTCCTAACAACTTGTTACAAAGCAGAGGCTCACAATTTCTTTGAACCAACGCATCTGTCCATCACTGCTAGTAAACAACAATGAAGAAGGTTGTGTCCATTTGTATTTTCTGTATTGGCGGGATGGTGACACCTCTGAAGACGTTGGTGCTGTGCTTTGGGATTTCTGTGCAGAAGGGACTGGTTGCAAATCTCATCAGGGCCACTTGGAGGATGTCAAGCTTTTGTATCATTGCTACAATGCCTCCTTCAGAATTAAATACATCAGATCTGATGAGTGCTCAGCAATCCTCCATGGCACTGGCACACAATTCAGAGAGTGACATTGTTCAACCTTTGATCCGTCATTGCACAGGGATCTATCTGGCCTGTCCCATGATCAGGTGAGGCATTCTGTTGGCAGGACCACAGAAGGTGGTGCCTTCAATGCAACAACTGCATCAGGTGGTGTTGCAACATGATCAATTATCCCCTTCAGAACAACTGGTTGATTACGCTACTAGTACTAGTAATATGTGCAGAATGGTGCTGCCTGAGCAAGCAACTTGCTTACACTTCATTTTCCTTGGTCAGCTCATCAAGAGACAATGGCAAGAAAGTTGTTGACCATCACAAGGACAGCAGTAAGCAGAATGAATTTTCTCTCAATGACACAGACACAGCAGACACCCTTTCATATGCAGAGTCAATCAGAAGATTGCACGGTCTCAGCAGCGAGGATACCAAAATCCTGCTGATGGGGCTTCATCATGGGCTTCACGGCACAAAGCAATGGCAGCAAATGTATGTCATGTTCCCAGAAACTCTTTATGTTGATGAGGCCATGGGCACAATACCAGAGACCTCCGCTAGTCATTACTTCTGTGATGCCTGAGAAGAAAATTATTCAATTATTCCTGGCGCTTATGCCATCTCAGTGCCAATGATTCTTGATTGGTGCATTCATCCATGGCATGGAAGCAGCAAATGAAAGAAGCAAAATCATCTTGAATGATGGTGATTCGTAGTTTCCAGATGAATTGTTCTGCACTGGTTGATCTGTCCAACCACCAGCAATGAGTGCAAAAATTTGTGGCCAAACAGCAGTCACATGCTGTGTATGAGGCGTTTGATCAATTGAGGCATGGTGCAGCAAAAAATCTGAGCAATGAAAGAATTAGTAGCTACTTCCTTGGGCGGGAAGCACAACTTGGAGCTGGTGCTTAGAATTAAATGTACAGCTCTTTATCAGACTCTGAAACTGCTTCAACTTCTGAGGATTTCAACCTGCCTCAATGAAGCTGCTCTTCGCATTCCTTGGCAGAAATGTGATGGCAGCAGCCTTGACCAATTTTATCAGGAGATCCGACTGGCTTGCTTGACAATAGGAAACATGCACGGACTCCCACTTCTGACAAGACTCGTGTCCCGAAAACGAGCAAAATTGTTTGTCCTACACCGGGAATTCTAGGTAGCTGTGAATTAGTTGGTACGCTCCGAGTATGGTACCGTACTCCGAGTACTTGTACCAGGTACTTGTACATGTACTCTTGCACCCGTTGTGCTAGGTCATTCTACCAGCTGCCGACGGTCGTACCAGGTAGTATGCATAGTTATATAACATAATCCAGACCAGCAGACGGGAGCAGCGTACGCCAGCCAGACGGGTATTGCAATTGAATGGGACACCATGAGGGATCGGATGACAGCAACGGACCTTGTTGCGTCCGATGCCACACCAACAACAAAGAAGCCTCCTCCTGCAGGTAAGCCAAAGTCACGAGAACGATTCTTTTAGTTTCCGACTCTCATTAATTCACCCGGAGGACACGGGGCAAGTCAACAAAAGCAGACTATAGATGTATACTACTAGAGCTAAGTGAGGAAAACAATGCGGCGGACACTTGTGAAGACAAAAGCAACACTAACTAAGACGTGATCGTCGATGCTGCATCATCGGTTCTTGTGAAAGGCGCTGCCTATGTAGTAGCCACCTTTGATATGGAACATTGCCACAAAGAAGGGTTGTGCCAAGCTCGGTCATGTTGCCGGAGTGAAGTTGCTCAAGGCAGTAAGCCCATACGCTGACGCATGGGCCCGAGATCACGTTCACGTGATGTACTTAAGGGTATGCGCGTCCCCTGAACCTGCCCGGGACGGAAGGAACACAACCCGGATCGGCGCTGAGGTTTGGACGAACCGTGGCAAACGTCCTGGCCCTCCAGGCCACCGAACTGTCCGCAGCAATCTCCAAGAAGGGTTTCCTCAATGCCTTCTTGGTCACCATACAGCAGATGGTATTGACATCCTTTCCCCCAGGGTTCTGTTTGGTGTGCGTATGACATCGTTCATTTTGTCTACAAGCGACCGCCCCGAGGCTTTCAGCAGGACAACGGCAATTTCACCAGGGGACGACTTGATGCATTTGCAACTCAAAGTGACTGACTCCACGATGGGACTCGCGATTTCGAATTTTCTTGGTGAGCAGGCGCGGCTGTGGAGCAATCCTCGGCTGGGTCATCATCACGAGGTCTCTCATCCTTTCTCTTCCCACCAATGAGCAGTGCACCAGAGTGGATGGCCTCTGCATGCTGAGACACTTGCCGGGGCTTGAGATGACCGTCGGGTGATTTAACCACGCTCTATATCGATTTCCCAATGCACGGCATTTCTTAGGTAGTCTCTATAAGCACGCCAGCGAACGGGCAAAGGCAATCGGCTCGGTAAGGTTGTTCGACGCTCAGGTGCACGACAGTGTCTTGTGGTAAAGGTTTTTTGGACCGAGTCCCGCTGGCCGACTCATGTCATTCGGGTCGCCATGTGCCCACCGGTCATGCTGGATAGGTACTAGCTAAACTGCATGTATTTCGTGGAGGTTGAAGCTTGGGCCGGATTTGATTGGTCAAGGATTGCTGAGCTTGCTTGAGCTCCTTGCGGCCTTGGTGGGTGTCTTGGTCAAACATCAGCTCAGGTCGGCCTTGCAAGATAATGACATCGTCCTCCTATTCCAGGGTAATAGTTTGTCAGCAACCGAGTGGATATTAGCTCATTCCAGCTTTGACAATAAATGCCCTCTAGGCTACATCTTGCAATTGCTTGCACATTGGCCTCGTTCTATCTCATGGAGCATGGATTTCCTCACTATGCCCATTGGTTAGCGGGGAAAGAGAACTCGGTCCTCACAGACGCGCTCTCTCGTGATTTCCACATCACCGATGCCGCTTCGTCATTGACGTGTAAGAGCATTTCTCACCACAACAGTTACCGACGGAACCCGCTCCCAATGCAGTCGCAGCTGGGGGCAGTATTTGTTGCTGGGCTTCCTTAACGTCATCGACCACCACCATGACGCAGCCTCCGTTAGGGAAGGTTTGATGGTCGCCAACAATGCAGGATGCTCTGTAGGAACTTGCCCTGCTGGACAGCAGGCGGGCACAGTTCATGTCACCCTCGACGGTGTGGCACAGGCCTTTCGGCCGGGTTAACAAATGATTTAGTAGTAGCCCGATGCATGACTCCACCAGAGGACAACTCAAACCCTTTGTGGGTGCCCAGCAGTTGAAAGGTTACGCTCACAAGGATTTCGGGACCACTTAACAACAAGCAATACTAGTAGCTGTGGTATCACTTGCATTGAGCATGAAGGGCACAAATCTGGGAGAAGCGCTTGGACAGCTTATAGCTACTGCATTCTTCTTTGCAATGAGATCATGCAAATACTCACCCATCCAAGGAAACCAAAGGACTGTACCAATTTGTTTGGGGGATGATCTGACACCGTCTCGGTCATGTACAGGACGCAAAAGCCGAAGGGTGACAGAGAAACCATCATGACTAAGCACAGGATGGAGGCTGCCGTGGCGGCCGAGGCCATTTGCCCGGTCAGAGCCCTCGTACATTTGGTAGCACGATTCGGCAACTACAAAGTCGACAAAACAAAGTGGAAACATTCTGCAGATCGACCCGTCAACATAGTGCGGGCAGATCAGACAGTGGTGTTAATGGCTATCATATCTACTCAGGTATTGTATCACATATGGGTGGCAGCAGTCCAGTCGTATGGCAAAGACAGCTTAGGCTTCCCATTTTCCACTGAAGACGATAGGAACCCCTTCGCTCAGATTGGGAGCAACAACAGCATTGTTCAAAGCAGGGGTTCCGGTAGAAACAATAAAACTGATTATACGTTGGAGAGGGATGCGTTCATGCGATACATCAGGACCCAGGTACAACAAATTACCAAGGGAGTCGCGACGGAGATGAAGTCAAGCCCGGAGATCGTTACAATCGGACAAGTATAGACAGAGTAGGAGGTGGGTAGACTAATTGACTACTACTGACAAGGAAGGCGCCCGGTGTAAACGTATGACATACAGATCTCTATGCTGGCTTGTAGTACTACTGTAGCGTCGATGCATACTTTTGCCTTTTGCATATGACATGTGACTTATAGGGGAGTACGAGTACATACTTACATCTGTGTGTAACATACGCTCGCGGTATTTGATACATGTATGTACTATGTGTCAATGTACGGTACTGTTAAGGAGTATTAGTACAGGGTGCACAGGGTAGTACCGGGTACCGGGTATGTACATATGTGTTACCTACGACGATGGATGCGTGCACCGTGCACCCCGTGGACTGATTATATATCCTATCCTACTATATTATAAATTAATTGTGTGCGTGTGTGAGTGCGTGCGTCCGTCTGTTACGGAGTATGACCACTCTGGGGTACTGGATCAAATGAATACTGTCTCATACTCGGAGCATAAATGTCATACATGCATACTGGAGTACTCCGTACGCGATGTCGGTAAGATTTGCATATACGTACATGCGTCAGTGCGTGCGTCTGTTACGGAGTAGGACCACTCTGGGGTACTGCACTACTTGCGTATAGTACTGAACTGTACAAACAGTACACACAACCGTGCACAACCCATACCGTACACGTATTCCAAAAGTCCGACCAATTGGGAGGTACCCACTAGTACATACATACATTCGCATGAAGCAGGAAATACTACGTGATTTTTTACTACGAATAAAATCGTGGCCGAGATCTTGGACTCAGACTTTCATGAGCAGGGCGGGGGCTATTCGCCACATGAGCCGCCCAACAGTGAAGAGAAAGCCTGGGACCGAAACGAGACCACCTACCATGAGTAATCCCTCGGTATCTGCACCGATGAACGACGAGGACATGGAAAGGTGAGTGTCCACGAAGCCATGATTGTTTAACATTCGCCGTTGAATTTGTACTGTTTTGATACGACGCATTAATTGAGGCTGACTCTTCGATGACATCTCGATCGCAGTCAAATGCAACCGCTGGTGCCCTCTATCGAGACAAAAGACAGCGATAAAGTGGAAATGGAACTAGATTCACGCCAAATGGGAACCTCGTTCTGGGAACTAATGGTCATTAAAGCATGCCCCAACAACCCACAGTTCTGGTTCTCTGCATTCAAATTCTGCATCTGCTTTGGCGGTCTTCAAGTCTCATATCTTACCTGGGGTTACATGCAAGAACTTATCATGACGACTAAGTTCACCCCTACTCCCAGCTCCCCCACTGGTGAATTTCCAAGCGCTGCCTTTTGTGTCTTTTCGAATCGTTTCCTGGCAGTCATTGTTGCCATGATTTGCGTCAAGCTCAAGCATGGCTCCGTGTTCGGAAACAACGTGGCCCCATTGCTAGCCTTTACTCCCTGTGCCATTTCGAACACGACGAGTTCGTGGTCGCAATATGCATCGCTAGCGTACGTATCCTTTCCAGTCCAGACTGTCTTCAAGTCTTCGAAGATCATTCCTGTCATGCTCATGGGGAAGCTACTCAAGGGTACTGTTTATCCTTGGAACCAGTACTTCGAAGCATTCCTCATTACAGTCGGTGTCGCTGTCTTTAGCGCGGCAAGCAAGTCGTCCGACTCTGATACCAGTACCGAAATCAAGGGGCTCCTCCTCATGGTCTGCTATGTTTGTTCTGATTCCTTCACGTCGCAGTGGCAGAGTCGTCTCTACAAAAATTATGGAAAAGCGAATATTGATCAATATCAGATGATGTTGGGAGTCAACACCAGTGCCATTATCATTACCACGTTAGGGTTGATTGCCACTGGCGACTTTTTGAAGGTGCATGAGTTCCTCCTTGTCAATCCACAGGTTCTGGTTTATAACATTATCACGGCCATCACATCCGCAACCGGGCAGCTCTTTATCTTTTACACAATCAAAGAATTCGGACCTATTGTCTTTACTATCATAATGACAACGCGGCAGCTCTTTTCCATCACGATTTCGGCGGTCTTGTTCAAGCATCACCTTGGGCTGCTTTCTTTCGTCGGTGCCACCCTGGTCTTTGGCGTCTTATTTTACCAGATTCAGAAGAGTTACTTTAAGGCGGCGGAAAAGAGAAACAGCGCCTCGGGGAATGGTAAGACAGCCGGAGGTTCTGGTGACTAAGGAGGGACAGTTGGGACACTACGATACGATGATCTACCATATGTACTTGTGCGCGGTATTCACGTACACTACTGTGCAACGCCACGTATTATAGATAGCATAATATTGAGGTACTTGCACTCCAGTGTTGTAGTGCTATTTAGCGTCGGAGTACTACGGTAGTGTCTAGTAGCTACCTCGTTGGCTACGCTACTGTTATAGGTTAGAGCGTACTCGGAGATCGGAGTAGAGCTTCACAGTAGTTTGCACTTTGCAATACTGGAGTATAGGTACGCACCGTCAGGATCGTAACAGGGGTACTGCCACCTGCAACTGTAGACTGTACATTGTACAGTACAGCTGTACCTGGTAGCCTGGTACTTGAAATAGGTACAGTGTACAGTAAGTAGTACGTGGCACGAGTACTCTCGAATCTCGAATGGTGCACCTCCCAGTTGCTCCTCTACTGAAGACTGAAGTACCAGTACCCAGGTATCGTACTGGCACTTACGTCCATCGGCGCAACATGTATGTACATTACTCGGAGCGGGCCTATCATACAGCCTACAGCCTACAGACTACAGACAGCTCGACCACGTCACCCGGTGGTGCGTGCAAGAGAATGAGCAAGTTCACGTAGTAGATGACGATGATCGGGTTGCGAGATCGTCACTCAGTTGAGTCTGTTTCGCAACAAACATAGAATACTATAGTTAGTCCAAACCGAGTCATCACAAATTGCATAAGATGAGATTGACCAAGTGTATTCTCATCCTCTGGGTGCCCTCGTCGTTGGCCTTTCTCCCGTGCCCGTCAACAACAACACTGAATCGAAAAACAGGATCCAGCGGATGGTCAAGCAAGTCTTCCTCATTGCATGCGCTCCCGCCTCAGACTCCTACGATTGTTGAAGAACGGCTAGTGGATGTCGTTCAATTCTTGGATTCAATCAATCAGAGACTGGAAGATACATTCCAGTCCACTCTTCGTCAAGGTCTTGACGCCGTCACACAATCAGCAACTGAAATTCAACATTTAGCAACCGAGCTTGCACAGGTGGCTGATAAATTGGACCCTGTTGTGATGGACAAGCTTCATCAAGCTACGAGCGTAGTGACGGAGGCATTGCAGAATCTCCTCGTGCAATACCCTACCCTGCGACCTGCATTCGATGCTGTGACGCAAACTCTACAACGACTTCCAGAAACAATTCTTCCAGGACTCCAATCGACACCTCCGACTGTGACACTCCTCATATCTTCCGTTCTTACCTACACCATCGTCTCGTCGTTCTTGTCCCTCGCGAAGGCACCTGCACCGACCAATCCATATCCGCTCAAGCGATACGACGCGGCTGCTGCTCGTGCCTACTTTGATCGACAATTCCCCATGGTCCTAAGACGAGGGCTGGAGATTGCAACAGCCAGTCTAGGATTCGGTTTAAAACTTCTCAGAGATTCAATCAAGTAAGTAACCGCTTTTGTTGCCTGTCCCAAATGATTGAGTATGCGATTGTTGTCCTTCAATGCTTCAGCTTTCTAACCCCCGCCGTTGTCACTGTCACTGTCACCAATTCCAGTGACGAGTTGACAAAGAATGCCGATATTCGTGCTGTGGAATTAGCACAACTCTTGACCACACTGGGACCCTCGTTTATCAAGATTGGTCAATCCCTCTCCATTCGAACTGACCTCCTTTCACCCGCTTACGTTCGGGGATTGACGACACTGCAAGATCAAGTGCCACCTTTTGATACTGCCATTGCCCGCAAACTTATGCAAGACGAATGGGGCGTCACGTCCATCGACTCGATTTTGAGTGACATTTCCTCCGAGCCCGTAGCGGCCGCTTCCTTGGGACAGGTGTACAAGGCTACCTTGAAGGCCACCGGCAAACAAGTTGCCATCAAGGTTTTGCGACCCAACATTGATGGACAAATTGCGCTAGATATGCATATTTTGAGAGAATTGGCGCCGATTGTCAAGGGCCTCTTCAACTTGAATACAGACATTGTGGGAGTTGTCGATACTTGGGGAACCGGGTTCGTTGACGAACTGGACTATGTGTCCGAGGCGAGAAACGCGCAAGAGTTTATGAGGGGTATTGAACAGACCGAGCTCAAGGACGTTGTGTTCGCGCCTCCTATTGTGGAAGAGCTTTCCACTCGAAAGGTGCTTACCACGGAATGGGTGGATGGGGAACGACTTGATCGATCGAATCAGGCTGATGTGACTGTCGTCTGTTCGATTGCTATGAATACATATTTGACCATGATGCTGGAACTTGGGACTCTTCACAGGTAGGCAGCTGCTTTGGAAAGAATGTCACGCTTTGTTATGACCTGCTTACCTTTTTTTTTCCTACGACTTTCATCAGCGACCCTCACCCGGGTAATCTGCTTCGAACTCCGGATGGGCGATTGTGTATATTGGACTGGGGAATGGTGACCAAACTGGATAATGACCTTCAATTGACACTCATCACTCACATGGCGCACCTGACTTCTCGCGACTACGAAGAAATCCCTCGCGATTTGCTGTTATTAGGATTCATCCCCAAGGACAAGGCCGATTTAATTGACGACAGCGGGATCGTGGAAGTACTAGCGGATATCTATGGTGCTTGGACTAGCGGCGGCGGAGCTGCAGCAATAAATGTGAACAAGGTGGTTGCCCAACTCCAAGATTTGACTGCCGCGAAGGGAAACCTCTTCCAAATTCCTCCCTATTTTGCATACATTGCTAAATGTTTCTCTGTTTTGGAGGGCATCGGTCTTAGCAACGATCCCAAATACTCGATCATTAATGAGTGTTTGCCGTATGTGTCGAAGCGCCTCCTCACTGACAAGAATGTGAGAACTGGTGCGGCGCTGAACACATTTATTTTTGGTCCTGAGAAACACAACATCGATACTCGGCTTGTGGATTACAAACGAGTGGAACAACTCGTGGAGGGATTTGCCAGCTACACAACGTCTTCCTCCGGCGCTTTGCTTGGACAGGAGAACCTCACCAGAACCCAACTGTTGGAAGCCTATGCTGAACAAGTTCTTGACCTGATCTTCGCCGAAGAAGCGACTCCTCTCCAATCAATCATCATCGAGCAGGTTGCAAAAATCATCGGTGCCGGATCTCGTTCTTTCTGGACTGAAGTGCTGGGCGCGTCTGGCACTCTTCCCACTGGGCGAACCGTCCTCGGAACCTTAATTGACCCTCTCGGAGTTTGGAGGACAAGCCCATTGGTACGGATGACCAAAATGGACACCGAGACTATTGAAACGACCCAGAAATTGATGAGTTTGATGCAATCGCAGATACGACAGTCGAATAACCCGGTGCTGGATCTATCCACGGTGACTGGAGAAGAAGCCGTCGAACTCGCGACTCTGATAGGTCGAAAAGTGTGGGAAAGACGAAGTGGTGTCGTGAAGGCAGGCAATCGTCTCACAACCCAGTTGCTCAAGATAACCGCGAAGAAGCTTGAGACGGGAGACAGGGAATCTATTTCGATACCGGAGCGCAAACGACCGGAAACGGCGGTGCAAACCGTGAAAGTGACAGAGATACGGCCAGTAGTGGATGCGACGACGAGTCAAAGGTTGATTCTCGCTAGGCAGCGATTGCACGACTTGGAAAGCAACAGCTTTCCAGAAGAGTCCATGTTTGAGCCATCTGTCGTGAAAAGTAACCTCTAGTTCAGAGAATGATGGCTTTTGCAGTCCTACGTCCTACTTGTTATTCTTCTCCTGTTCCTTTCTCCATCTTTTCAACTGCTTTGGCGTCATGGCGGAGGTATCGACATCGACCTGCACAGATGGCGGTTTGAGAAGCTTGATCTGGCTGCGATCCAGTCCTTCATCCCTGTCGCCATCAAAAAATAGCACATCGAACGTGTTGCCAGATGCGCGAGTCACCGTCGCAGGGAAGTAGGCACCTCCCAAGTCTGCGTCAACAACATCCCCAACATTCACCGGTAACGTGAAAGCCCAGTTGTCAGGAAGAATCGTCTCCGCATCAACAGCATCAGACGGCTTTCCTGCATATGACCAATCAAATAACGACTTGCTGCTAACCTCAATCTTGTCGAAAAATCTCTTGACTCTGAAGACACTCAACCGCTGCATCTGCTCCGGAGTGAGACCCTTTCGGTGGACGTCATGGAGATGAGCCGTCATCAACTTCTCGGCCTCTCGATTTCTGCCCTCTTCAACAGCAGCCAAATACATATCGCGGTGAATCTCCAGCAATTCCTTTCCATGTTGTTGAATTCTCTCCGTGGTTTCTTTCCAAACGTCACTACCCACTTTCGATGCAGTTGAATCGTCCACGGCCGTTGCGATTCGCTCCAGTTCCGCGCATACGCGGTCAACTTCCGCTTCACCTGCTGTGTCGTCCAAGAACCCCATGGGTAGAGCATCCATTATTTTAAGGAGCAGTTCTCTGGGAAGCTGGTTCACTGCGCCCACATAGTGATTGTCTTTCTCGTCATTCTGTCCTAGCTTGGTGTCTCTCACCTGAGCTCGCCTCAATGCCCAACGTCGGACACTCACATAATCCAAGCCCCAGATATGCGTGTCGAGCCCAAATGTGAGATGAATTGATGTATCGTCCAGTCCGGTATCGGCTGTATCGGTTGTGTGCGGGAATGCAGCTGGAATGAACAAGACATCTCCATCGTTCAACGTAGTCTCCAGGAGTAGTTCACATCCGAATTCTGATTCTATCGCATACAGGGGTAAATTGTCGTCCCCTTTCCCTCGAGCAAACATATCAGCTGCCGGCTTCTGAAAAGGGTCAGGAGGGGAGTACACCTTCCAGTGCTTCTTCCCAGATGTTTGCACCACCACGACGTCTTGTTTGTCAGTGTGTGGCGGCGCCGAGGTGCGCTTTTGAGGTGAGGTCACATACACATTAAGGGCATTTGGAAGGGAAGTTGCATCAGTGCATGCCAAAGATGGACCAGCTAATTTAGGAATGTGCGCACCGGCAGAGTTGAAGATGACCGTGCCCTTCTCGAGAGCCGCTTGAACATCCTGAAAAGTAAGGCGAGCTTCTTCGAAGGTTTGTCCTCGAGGATTGGAAACAGTGGCCATCTTTTGTAAATGAAATAAGTGTTGGTTCACTGGATAAAGTGCAAAGATCCAAGCAACTCAAGAATACTCACCTTCCAACCCTTTCTGTTGTCGGTTGTTCCTCTTCCCGCGTCAAGAAAATCATCGTTGACTGCCTGTTCGAGGTCTTGATAGTTAAAGAATCCACCGAAGGACGCGCCGACGGCTTTCTGGACTTGATCCCCTCGCAACACGAAAGGTTTACCTCTCAATCCGATGGGAATGTTCTTCTTGATACCTTCAAAAAGAGCATAGAATGCCCGTTCGGATGCGCCGAACCCGAACATGTCGGCCCACTCTTGGGGGTCCGGTGAAGTCGACATGCATTCAAGTAACGCATCGGTATTCGCGACCTTTGTATCATCGATTGTGGCGTAAAAGGGAACACATGATCTTCGGGTGGCACTGGGGGTGGCGAAACCGGCGGCAGCGGTTGTCCAAAGGAGTGCGACCAGCAACCGAAGCATTGACATCTTGAAATCAGACGTCTGAAAACGAGTGATTACCCTGAGATCGCGGACAACTTGATGGATCACAGTGCTGTAAGATGCAGCTGGTATCAGTAGAGTACTCCAGTACTCCGGTACAAGTATTCGGAATTCGGAATATGACAAACAAGGAAGTAGAGACTCCCGTACATGTACTCCGTACTGTTACTTTTAGACCGAGTATGATAAATTGAACCACGTTGACCGTACGCAGAACATATGGGTGTAAGGTGCTAGTATACCTGGTACAGTACCTAGTACGGTACGTGCACCTCAGGGTATTGCGCTAATGCGAATGGTGTATGGTGCCGTATGTGGTGGATGGTGGTGCGCGACCAGTTCCTCGGAGTACTGTACTCCAGTACTGTATGTACTATGGCAAATGTGACATGCGACTACAGTCTAGTCGCGATATTATGGGCAAAATAGTATGGGCACTCTCGGTAGTATGATATGGGCATTATTCTGGATTTACCACCTCCGATGACGGACAGACCACGTCCGTACTGTGTACTGTGCATGTGGTACTGTACTGGATCATTGCACTGCCTACCTAATAATGGCCAATTCATATGCTTGTTGAACTCATTGCTACTCTCTTATTACATCATGTAGTGCACTGGCACTTGCTGCTGAGGAGTAGGAAGAGTCATCATGATATGCATCAATGCCCTGCACATCTGTGGGTGGCTTATTCATGTTAGAAAAAATGAACCACAGTTGGCTGGCAGCTTTACTTGTTTCCAAGATACCTTGTATCTGCAAATTCTTCACTGGATTCCCCCATTAGATTGAATGCACCTAAAATGTCTGTGTCCCTCTTGCTAGTTGCATCATTTTGGCATCTTTGTTGGTAAGGCTCTGATTCAAGGTACTAGCTAGCCAAGATTGTTTTGAAACATCCTCAGGGTCTCATGCTGGGCAGCCATGGTGTGAGAGCAATTGATGAGGTGGAGGGTCATCGGGATCAACACCCTTGCTATTTCTGTCGGTGGATTGATAGCATCCTCATTTGCTCCCTCAATTGCAGGCTCAATAGCATCTCATCTATCATTAATGTGCTGGTTCCAGCCAAGATGTTACTGCTGCCATAATGACCCACATATTATTCTTGGCATTTGTAGAAGTATCATTACAGTAGTATGGTCTAACATAATCTCATCTTCAGGGAAAGTATTTTCATTCAGCCATTGCTGTTCATAAAAAACTAGAAATCTAATTTACGTGCTGCCGCTTTGCCCAAGACGAAAAGCAGTCGACTCACACGGATAGGCACTGCACTGGGATGTGCAGTAGCTATCGTCGCTGTGATTCCGGGTATTGGATCTACTGTGCGTTGAAATACTCACGGATGGACCTCATACCGTTCGTTGCGCGCTGTTTGACTCGTCTGTAACTTTCCTTAAAGATGGGAGCGTTGATCGATAACCAATTCTTAACAACTCCCAGAGAATGCTGTTCATGGTCTCCCACCTCCCGGTGCAGTAGTTTTTGTACGTTCGCCTCATACATGGAGCGATGACGATAAATCTCGGTTAATTGGGAGCGCACTTCGCGTTTGGATGCTTCTGCTTTGGTACGTTCATCATGTCCATGAACTTCCAGATTTCGTTGCTTCCAGAGGGTGTACCATCTTTCCCAAACGTATAAGATTAAATTTGCCTGCCATGCCGCACTGCATCCGTCCTTGTCGTCGGCGCCCTGTTGACTCTCGCAATACCGACGCTGATGTTGGCTCCAGGCGGTACTAAATCTCCCCAAGAATAATTGACTCCAACCAATGTTGTTTTGTTGACATATAATACTACGCAGAGTGGGATGGTATTGTTCCGGTGACAAGGTAATCTCCTTGGTCGTCGAATTTAACCATTGTCGAAGACCGTCCATCATCAAGCCGCACAACAGAGGGTGAGTATCGGACCGGATACAGAAATCTCGAATGCCTGTCAGAAATTTATTGCGCCACTCCACTCGGGTTGTATGTGCACATCGGAGAATGTGAAGATAATCCTCGTTATTCGATCCACAAAGGATGCATTGACGTGTACCTCCATCGAATTTATTTGCTCGCGCATGGGTGGGCAAAATGCCGTGCAGAAGCTTGACGACATGAGTATGAGGAACTGAAGTCCTGTTTATCGCTGTCGCGTGCGCATCCCAATTGATTGATTGAAGAGTTGATTCAGTCCATGCGTTCTTTTCGCGGATGTAATTGAGTAGGGGTTTAGCGGATGCCTCGTGAAGTAAGACGGATGAATATTTGCCAGTTACTGTTCCATCTGGGAGGAGTAAGTGCGCTCGGGCTAAGGGAGACATGAGTACGAACGGGCGTCGAGCTCCATATTCCAGGTTGTACATTCCTGCCTGTGCGTCGGCATCGACGTTCAGCTGACCGAGAAGATCAAGGTTTTGATAAGACCTTTGCTTGTCCTGGTGCCCTTTGACGTGTCGGAGTTTGACGTGTGGTAGTCCTTGTAGTGCGGATTGGATCTCGATTAGAACGTCCCAGTCGGGGCGTAAACAATCGAGCACAACTGTCCCTTCATCGAGGTCCACCGGTTCCTCCTCTTCTTGAGGATCAATATCCCCGATCTGCAGGGTATCCAGGACGCTTTGACTATCGGTCGCCAAAATTCCTTTCCACTGTTCCTGCATCCCTGTAAATTCTTTGACACGAATTAAGAATCGAAGGAAAGACAGGAGCCCATATGCTTCAGCTCTATATGAGTGCGGTCGTCGTCCTCGTGCCGGGCCCATCCCAAATGCGACTCGTTCATTCGTGCGCGAGCTTAAAACCCACCCGTAGGATCCATATTGCTCCTTTGTAACAGACCCGTCGCTGACGGCTCTAAAACCGTGAGTTAAGTCGAGACAAAGCGAAAAGGGGTCCACTGTGAGGGAGACTTGACGCAATAGGTCCGTTTCCCATGGTTCAAGTGTGGAAATAAACAAATCGAAGGTAGCTGTCGCTGAAGGAGGTACGTGGGGAATCTGGATGATGGTTGCTGGAGTGCCTTTTATGCACCATACTCCGTTTGGTCCCATTTCCACTTCGACTGGTCGCGATCGTTCAGGCAGCTGTTCGTATCTCCGAAGACCTGACGTGGCTGATGGGCGATACTGGTTTGATCCATTTTGTCTGAAGACTGCGTACGATCCTGTCTCTGTGCGAATGAACATAGAACGGCGATACTTGTACGCGAAAAATTCGAAACGATGATCTGAAAGAGGATGAAGCCAGGCTCCGAGAGGTTGCAAAAGATGTCCTCGGGAGTCGCTCCAGATTCGATTTGCGGATTGCCATAACTTCCACTCTTTCTCGGACGGGCGATCTTGATTTATGGTGTGCCATCGTGTGCGGCTGCTATACAGCGAGGATGTACCGCGCAGAAAACATGGGTCGAGCTCCAGTCCGTTTGGTTTCGCTATGTCGGACAATGTGACTGCCTGAAGGTAAAGTCGGCAGTAGTTCAATCTTCTTATTTCCGAAGGGGAGAATCGATTCGCCTGAAGAATCATATCCATCAAATGCCTGTCCTGTTCGCGCTGCGGCTGTGGGACGCGTGGGTTGTCAAGGTGAAGTGATGCTGAGATGGACGCAAGAAAAGTACGAAGACTTCTGATCCATTTCGATTCGAGGTGGGGAAGTGGGACTTCTACTCGTTCGAGAACCGAGAAAGACATTCCTACAGAGAGATGTAGCCATGCCATCGTGCATTGGAGAAGTTTACCCACTGATGTTTGTGTCCTCCAATGGCGAAGGAAATAGGTGGTTTGTGAGATACCTTGTTGGACAGTGAGGTGACGAAACTCCGCTCCTCCCAGATCTCTCGGTCCATACAGCACTTCGGATTTTGTGTTGCGATTGAACCCGCATTTTGCAGTGATGATTGCCATTGCCCTAGTTTGGATAGCTCTCAATTGGGAATTGGAAAGGAAGGAGGATGTCAACGGGTATGCCACGGCGGGTATGTAACAAGAGCGGTAATATGTCCACGCTTCCTCGCGAGTAAAGTGAGTCGACCAGAGGAATTCAGTAATTGTATCGCTTTTGTGTTTGAGTTGTCTGAATTGCGTTTTCTGTAATCCGCAAGGCTCTTTGTAATGACCGAGAGTCTTATGTGCAACCGATGGTGGAAGATAATCCAAGGTTTGGACCGTGCCCGTGAGAGGGTCGATGATTTGCAGTGGTGGTATCTCGGTTTGAATGTTCGAGAGAACCGGTGCTCCTTGAGCCGAAAATTTCCAATACATCACATGGTATGAACATTTGGACAACTCTAGCGCTCCGCCTGTTGCTTGTAAAAGTGTTGACCATTCGATAGCATTTTGCTTCGCTTTATAAACCATGGCGCGAAGAGTATTGGTGTTTTCTGGTTCAAAGAACGAGTTCACTTGGCCGTTACTGTCGTCGACAAAGCCGATCATCGAGACCTTGTTTGGATTTGACCAATCTGGGTTGCAGTATTGAGCTGTCGCTGCCTTCGATTCGTAGCAATCATACAATATACTCGACATGAAACACCATATCATTGGCGAGTTACCGCTCCCTTGGCCTGTGCCATAAATCGGCATTTCGGGAGAATGCGAATACGAAGAATCCGACAATCCAAGCTCCGTCCGAACGTGATATTTGGCATTGAGGAGAGTGTTTCCGTTGGATTGAGTTGCGGATTTTGCCACACCGAATCTGCGACTCGCGATCATTGCCAAATTGGGTATGATACGGTCATAGCACGCGCTAGCATCATAGTTGGTTTGAAGAAACATTCGTCTGCTCAGCCGAGAGATTTCAAACTGCAATTCTTCTATCATGACCGGATCCACGGCGTTTCGTCGTGGTCGCGAACCATATTGGCCGTCATTTAATTGGTTCAATGCCTCGGATTGATACAACGCCACCCTCCACTTGATTCCTAACATGAGATTGAAATCTGCCTCGTATATATGGATGACTCTGGTTCGATGAATCTTGACGCTACCGGGGTCTTTGAACAGAATTGTATTAGCAATATTTTGCCAGCGACGAAACGAGTATCCTCTTTCCAGTGCATAATTAAGCAACGATAAATGCAAATTTGCTAAGAATTGTTGCATATAGTCGTATTCTGCTTTGAGAGCAAGTTGTCGTTTGTGTTCCTCTGTTTTCTCGTCGTCTAGCCTTGCAGACGGGTCTAAAGGGGGGACATTGGAGTACTTGTGTTTTGCAAACAAGGCTTTGTAATGCCCTAAGTGCATACCCGATGGTGAAGTGGTAGTGGATTCTCTCCATGCTCGGAGTTTTCCTTGGAATTCTTCAAGGGAAACGGTAGGGTATGTTTGCAGTGAAGCGATCTCGTGCGTTTGCTTTAGGTGTTGAAGCAGCATTCGTACCGACTCCTGATGCCCGTCCAGTTGGTAGTTCCCGTCGAGTATTAGTTCTGCATTTGGTGAATCCCCACAAAAACCCAAGTCTTCTGCTAGCGGATCCACGGTAAACGGGGTGCCATGTGCTTGTCCGAAATGTTGCCGGTTTCGACGTTGAAGATTTTCCACAATCTCGGAAGGAATATCGATAGTCTGCCAATCAGTGCATGTTTTTGGATCGGTTGCCGGTGGTCGAGGAATCTCGAGTCTGGTTACACCCTGTCGTTGCCCTTTCTCTTTTGCTGCTTTTATTTTCTCGGTTACTCGCTTCACTTTTTCGTTCCTTTTTAATCGACGTAACAATGTGGCGTGTTTTTTGTCAGCTTTAAGCATAGATCGATCGAGTTCCTGGATACGTTCATCTCTTTCTTGATCCCGTTGGCGATAACTGTCCACAACCAGTTTGTCAATCTCGGCCTGCGTTTCCCGGAGTTTCTGTTTGCATTGTTGCATGGAAGTCGGGAGCTGTATATCTAGGTTCCCGGATGTTATATGTTTCGTTATGATTCGGGAGTGGTCTAATCCGGTACGATGCATAGTCATCCATTTCTTCAATATGACTTTTCGTAAACGAGCTTGACTTAACGCGACTGACCACGCCGGTTCTCTGAACTGCTTAGTGTTCTTTTCCGCATCCAGGCTAGCTTTCAAAACATCTGAATCGAGACGTTCAGCGAAAGCATGTCTGTCGCCTGGCAACGACAATTGATCCGATCGACGTTGAGCGTTCCTCTGCATCAAATAGTCATATTTCAACTTGATATACTGCGTCACTTGCTCAATGTTGTTGGATTTTAACGTCCTTTGCGAGTGGGGTGCTAGTTTTTGGGTCATATTTCCAAATAGCTTGTCATTATCCAGATCGAAGTAATAGGCCCGGTGATCTGTTGCAAACCGTTCGTTAAACGCTTCGTAACCGCAAGAGAGAAGCGCATTTGCAACTCTTTGGGTAGCAAGTCCATAATCTAAGCACTTTCTCCCCCTGGAATAAGTTGCAGGTGGCTTGTGTTGGTGCCGAGTCTGCATCATGTTAAGAAGGTGAAGTTCAGCAGCTATCTGACTCATACCGTCAATATCCGAACCAAATACTTCGTTGAAATCGCCCACGAGGATCAGCTCTTCCCCTTGGGAAATTCGTTCCTGCAGAAACTGTCGAAGATCGCGTTTAAATGCTTTGCGAGGACTCAACGAATCGTTTGATTGAGTTAGTAAGCTTTGTTGTTGCGCGGTCGCGGTTGTTAATCCCGTGTGCGGATTATCAGATACCACTTGGTACGCTGAAATCACGGTAAGATTTGTGTTGCCTGTTCCCCGAAATGTTTGACTTGTCCAACGACCCCACTTGTCATGACTTTGCGCGATTATGCGCCCGGTCATGTCACCTATAGCTACCATCATCGTTCCTCCTGGCTTATAATTTGTCTCGAATGGAATTGGCGTTGTTGCAGAGATGATGCGGGAGCGACTCCAATGTTGCCTCGCAGTATCGTATAAAACACTCCGAACGTTCGATTTTGTAGTATCCAGATTGTGCTCTTGACAACATATTATATCCGCTTGGACTTCCTGTGCAACTTGACACAGCTCTCCGAATCTACCTCCTCTCCTATCAATGGACAAACCATTAACGTTTAGAGAGTAAACTCTGGTAACGTTGTTGCCTTTTTCTCCGAGCGAATCGCCCCAATAATTGTTGTCCCTTTGATTTTCCGCTGAGAGTATCCGTTGACGTGTATCGTACGTCCTGTGTTGGATGCTACGTTGCGATAGTAACTTCTTCCATTCTGTTTGTGCTATAAGCAGCCGTTGGTCTCGGGTGACTCGCACTGAAGGTAGGAGTGGCGGTTCGAGTGGTGTGGTGCAATCGATTCGAACTGCCGTACCGCCTGTGGATGAGGATTCATCGTTGTTCTGTTCGTGGGATTCTGCGCGTCTTTGTCTGGTCGCGGCCTCGGATAATGCTTTCAGTCTGTCCATCAGAGAATTATGCACTCGATTATTGTCGATATCAATAGCTACGGTATGATTAACCTTAGCTGTGTTGTTGCGATGATGATCTGATCTAATCATTTTTGGGACTTGATAAATAATCGTCCCACACGGTGGGACGATCGTCGTCATTTGGCGCTGGCTCATTTGTGTCTTCTTCGACAGCTGAGGGAGCGGAGTATCGCTGAGGTGGTTTATGTTTCCTCGGGGACTCTTTCCTATCGACACGTTTTCCTGACTGCTCGTGCAGCATCTGATCGTTTTGATCTGAAGGTCTGTTTGTTAATGCTTGGACCTGTTGACATAATTGGACAATCATTGCTTCGAGATTGGCAATTTTATTGCTGAGCTCATCATGACGCGCGTCGCGTGGCTGTTCTGGTTCTGTCATACCCGAAACTTGGTCGAAGGATGCTGCCGCAGCGTACGATTCAAATGTCTTTCCGATTGGACGTTGGGGTGGTGTAGAGGACTTGGATTGAGTTGTGGCTGTTGTGCGTTGCTCCCATGCACTGTCAAGGTCCTGAGATACAACACTCGTATCCGTTTCCATATTCTTGACGCTATACGTCAGGAAGCTCTTCGTAGATGCCGTTATCCACGAGTTGTCGCCGCTCGAGTATCCGTCTGACTTAGGCTTTCCTATTTCTGGCGGGCCATCGAACCGTCCGGGCATTGGTCTGGCATCTTCTGGGACAAATTCTTGAAACCACCTGTCAAATGTCTTGGTCAACGATTCGCGAATATTACTTGCTGCCTTTTTATCGACTAGAACGTAGAATTTGCCGTTCTCCGACACTTTCTTTGTAGGAATGACATCGTAGACACCTGTAATGGTTTGGATCCTGTCGGTCAAGTAGTACATGGCATCTGATCCTAGGTAGTTGATCATAACGACGTGCTGATTGGCCAGAGTATGATTTTGATACCTGATCGCGCCTTGGAAGGCATCTGGATTTTTCCGACGTAACTGAAATGCGACGTACTCTTTCGTGTCTTTAGTGACATCTTTGATGATTGGAATGAGCTGGGCGACGGAATTTGTTGGAACTTCGATGGTATATGCTTGGGTAGAAGAAGTACGTCCTTGGTGATTGATTTTGTGACTCTTGAGTACCATTTGGAACTTAGGAACTTTTGCACGTGGCATCGCCTTGCACAACCGAGCACGAACAAGCGTAGTGGCTCTCTCTGGGGAGTAATACTTTGGATTGAATCCAGTGACGAATCCAATTTGTTGAACATCCCATTCATGTTCGTCCCACATGTGTTCTCTCAAAAAACAGTTATGTTCGATCAGGAATTTGAACGCCGACGGATTACGCTTGATTTGACCGAGCGGGATACGGGTAAGGATGCGATGAACGATAACTACAGCAGTCTTGGGATTTCCGGACGACGAGAGACCCATTGGCTTTTCGTGTACTTTGAACTGATCTCCGTGAGATGTTCCTTTAGCAGCCTTGCTGTTTGTGTCAATGTGAAGCACCTGTTTGTTGTTGTTGTTGATGATCTTGACATCAGTTCCGAAAATAGACGTAATCATGCGTAACCATTTGGTGTGGACTTCGGCAGGAGCCATGCTGTCGAGACGCGTACGATCAGTAGGCGCAAAATAGAAACGGATCGTTTTCGAAACGAATTCATGATCTTCTTCAGAATTACGATAACCGGCCGGTGGGGTAGAAGTAGACAAGTCATCTTCCACCTCAGAATTGCGGGCTGGATCACAGCCAACGCTGGAGATTGGGAAAGACTGCGTCGTCATTGTCGGCGTAGCCGTAGTAGGGTTCGTACCAGAGATTCACGTAGGACTTTTGTATGGCTTACAAAATTCACTAAGGTGAAAATTCTGCCATTGCTGTTCATAGCTAATAGTCAATGTTACGTTGTTGCTGTTGTTGGTGAGTTAGTGATTTTGTCTACCGTTGGTTTTGAGGGTGCTCTATTACCTTCACTCCAGTACTCCATAGCTAGTATTTGTACCTATGTCTACTACGTACTACTAGTACAAGACAGGGCCACTCATTCCCGTAGAACACTACTGTACTGTGCCTGTACTTAAAAAGCACGTTCAAATCACGTGTAAATGTATTATGGGTGTTTCGATATTATGGGCACTTTTCGCCAGTTACCAGGGTACCCATAATATCGCGAGTAGACTGTATGTATGGGGACAGTGGAAAGGCAGGATGCCAGTACAGCAGTACAGGAGTACCAGTACATGGAGTTACGTTTTACTGTAGATGCTGCATGTATACCGTATACCGTTCAAGTACTATAGGCGAGGGTACTTGTACCTTTGTTCGGAGTCCTCCGAGTTCCGAGTATGGTCAGAGGTCAGACGGTCACACTGCATCTGTAGTCTGTATGCATCATGGCTGGAAAAAACACCTTATTCCGGATCTTGGAAGTGGTTCAATCTGTTAATGGATTAAAACACCAAAAAGAGGGTGGTTTTTTGTATTAAAACACCTTTCTGAATCCTACGTGTACTCCGGTACATTCGTACTCAATAGCATGCTAAAACTCGCTCACCTCAGTTGGGTGTCGGGTACAGCTACTAGGTAGTAGGCACAGCTGCTGGCATCAATGTAGCAGACTTCATGTGTTGATAACATTTTAAAACAATCTGCACCCGGAGAGGACATGATGAATTCCATCCTAAAGCCAAGCTAGGTGCTCATTTCAAACGTATTGTTTCCGAGTTGCTGTCCCAGACAGTGGAGCATCCAATCTGTTCAGAAAGCTGAATAGTACTCATTATTCTTGCAAACTCTCTGCACTTGGCTTTAAATGCAGATGTTCAGCTTGAGCAATTAAAGGATAGAATTTCTTTCAATTTCTTATTGACTTTCCAGCTCTTGAGAATGTAGAAATCTCTTGTACTCCAGTATTTCCATAATCTACAAAACATCCACGAAGGACATTTGTATGGCTGGGTTCATCCTGCGCCTGCAAATCCTAGAGGCACGTAGACTCCGTAATCTAAAAATTTAGTTGAAGCCCCAAAATGGACCTCTCACACATATCACATCTCCATAATCCATACAGTACCACAACCTGTTATTCTTCTTGCGCTGCTTCATTTGTGTCATTCCTTACGAAGACACACCTCTCAAGCGTCGGTGCAAAAGCATTCACTGGGTTTTGAACGCCTTAACAAGACGCTCAATCAGTGGAAGCGTAAGCGTAGTTGGACTGAATTCAAGGGTTGCCTTGCATCTACACGTGTCGTCGTTCGTATGGAGTGGTGATGCGGAATCATCAGTGGGCATCTTCCCGACTGGAATACCTCCCATTCCCATTGGCGTGGCGTTGCCAGTGGGCGCGGAATGGCATTGAGGAGCGCCTCCTTGACTTCAGAAGGAAGCTTCCATGGTTCAAAGAGCGCCATCAACGCCGTTTCTAGTCGTCGTGAATCCGCTGTTTTTGACCTCATCCAGCACTGCATAGTGGTTTAAAAAACCTGTCCAGCAGGGGATGCAGCCCTGGGAAAGGTTTGCCATTGAGTGCGCGAGTGATGCTACATTGTGGTCAAGACAAGGCTTCCACTCTTTTGTCTGACCAAAGAGAATATTGTGAGCGTACTAAGGTTGACAGTCAACAAATCCCTTGTTGTGGGTTGCTTGTGCACAACCCTAGCAGTCAATCAGCATCACTTCCTTGGGTGCACCAGGAATGGCACGAGTGATTATGTTTGACGTGGGTTCAATTTGACCGGTATTCTTGTTCCCAGTTGTCTGTCGTTGAAATGATGGTAATTTTGTTGCCAGCAGTCGTGAGTCCCTAACAACAGGAAACGGACCTCACGGTGGTTGCCGGCAACACGGGCGGCTTTCTCAACAATGTTGCCGGCTGCTAACTTGGCAGCAAGGGAATCAGCGATCTCAAGATTGTTCTACATGCAAGCTCTTCCAGATTTGATGTGTATCAACTCACATTTCCCCATTGATGCTGGACTCTGAAAAGCGCTCCGGTGCGGACATTTACGTACTGCATACTGTTATATCACTACATACTACTAATTCTAATTTCATACGTCCTAGCTCTGCTAATCCGAAACCAACAACTGTACCCTTAAAATCTGGGATGATCAATGTTCAGGATCGTTTACGTGCGCTTTGTAGGTCATAACCTCTGGTCCTAGTAAAATACCTGTAGCGTCTTCATGACGGCCAATCAGCCCCGCCTTTTTTGGCAAGTGCCTTCCTTGCTTGGTTTATTGAAGTTATGTCAAAAGAGGCGGGGCTGATGATGACTGGAAGATGATGAAATAGTCATTCGATTATCATGGTCAGCAGCCCTGTTTTTTGTGCGATGTCGTTCGTGTTGTTCGAATGAACGAGTATGCCAGATCAGAATTCACTCCGTGATGTCACTTAATGTTGTACCATCCCTACACAATTTCTACTACATGTTCTCAACTCGTGAAACCAGCCATAAGAGATGCTCCTTTCTCGTGGAAAGAATTTCCTTTTTTTCAAGTGCTGCTGCTACTCTGTACCAGGAACTACAGTACAATGTACTGGTCAAGTATCACCTGGCTGTATCCTCTATTCCTGTATACCTTCGAGTATAGACTCAGATCAAATGTGAGGAACCCACTACTTGTAGTATATATAAATATGAGTATCATAGAGTTTTCTGGCGACATCAAAGAACTTCATAGGGGAATTACGGAATTACCGTTAATAAGTACTGCAGTACATCTACTGGAATAGGGTATGTACCGGTGTCATGCTTGACGTCATTTCCTTGCATTCTACCGGTACTGTAATCGAAACCATGCAATTATCGAATATATAGTGTAGCTTATCCTACTATATCCTACTATATTATAAATTAATTGTGTGTGTGCGTGCGTGCGTCCGTCTGTTACGGAGTATGACCACTCTGGGGTACTGGATGAAATGAATACTGTCTGAATTTTTTCGCTTCGCCAGGGTTGAGTACTGAAAGTAAACAGTAACAGTAAATGTAGTGGTACGGAGTACGACCAGGTTGGGGGTACTGTACGTCCAGTTTCCTGTAGTAGACACTCAGATCAAATGTGAGGTACCCACTAGCGTCCGTCTGTTACGGAGTATGACCACTCTGGGGTACTGGATCAAATGAATACTGTCTGAATTTTTTCACTACGGAGCTTCGCCAGGGTTGAGTACTGAAAGTAAACAGTAACAGTAACCAAGAAGCTTCGCCAGTATTGGTGCTTGGCCCCCGCATGAACGCAAATTTTTTGGTTACAAATGTCATCCCTTACTCAAATAACGTTTTATTAACGGTGGGTTTTTTCGTTTTTTGAAAGATAACGCTTAATTAACGGCGGGTTGCGTCGTGAAGTTGTATTATTGGTGGTCATTGCACAGTACTGTACGCTGGCTGTACTGTAGTCCCTGTTACGACTCTACATTGTACTCCAGTACCTCATACACTCACTCACTATAAGATGTACTCCAAGTACTGTACAGTATGGTACTGTACGCTGTACTGTAGACTCCAGTACCTCATACACCTACAGTAATTGTACCGCTCACATAATTCCTTGCTTCCAATTCTTTCCAATCAGCATATAACCATTATGTCACACCCAAGTAAACATTCACTATCAACAAAGCCAGCTGCCATTGCAGCAAGGAAAAGGCGTGCCAAACTTCGCAACCTGTCCCAAGAAGAAGGTGGTGACCCTGTAGCTGCCACACAGATGGCCGCCATCACCACCAGGAACCGTGAGCAGAAGAGACAAACACGTCTGGAGCGCCTCCAGAGATCTCAAGAAGGTGACCCTGTTGCTGTCACACAGATGGCCGCCATCACCACCAGGAACCGTGAGCAGAAGAGACAAACACGTCTGGAGCGCCTCCAGAGATCTCAAGAAGGTGACCCTGTTGCTGTCACACAGATGGCTGCCATCACCACTCAGCACCAAGAGCAGATGAGACAAACACGTCTGGAGCGCCTCCAGAGATCTCAAGAAGGTGACCCTGTTGCTGCCACACAGATGGCTGCCATCACCACTCAGCACCAAGAGCAGATGAGACAAACACGTCTGGAGCGCCTCCAGAGATCTCAAGAAGGTGACCCTGTTGCTGCCACACAGATGGCTGCCATCACCACTCAGCACCAAGAGCAGATGAGACAAACACGTCTGGAGCGCCTCCAGAGATCTCAAGAAGGTGACCCTGTAGCTGCCACACAGATGGCTGCCATCACCACTAGGAACCAAGAGCACATGAGACAAACACGCCAAAGTTGCCAACGCACCAATGGCGCAGCCTATTCATCTGCTCCTGCTCCAGCACGTCATGTCCTTGGCCCATGCACAGTTGAATGTCAGGGCTGCTCTGCACTGCATTTTCCAAATGAATCAAGGTCTGAAAGGGGCTACTTTTCTTCTTGCTGTGCCAAGGGCAAGGTATCTCTCCTCCCTCTTGATCCCACACCAAATGTGTTGATGGATCTTTTTCATGCACATGAATTGTTCATGCCACACATCCGTGCCTACAACTCTGCCTTGAGTTTTGCCTCAATAGGCGCTAATGTGGATGATGCTTTGATTGATAGGAGTTGTGGAATTTATACTTTTCGCATTCATGGCTCAATGTACCACCGGTTAGGATCATTGCTCCCAGAACCTGGACAGCATCCTGCTTTTGCACAACTCTATTTCTATGACACTAACCATGAGGTGGACAATCGTTTACATCATTTGAATACCTTGGACAGGAATACTTTGGTTTTATTGCAGCAAATGATTCAGAATCAAAACCGGCTGTATGGATTATTCAAGCAAGCTCTTGATGAGGAAACCTTGGCCAGTAATACTGATGGTAATCATGATGTTGAATTGCCTGGCCACAATGTTGCAATGCATATCCTGGATCAACCTGAATTGGACAACAGACGGTACAATGCACCAAGTTCCAGTGAGGTAGCTGTGATTCTTCCTGACGAAGGTTCAGGTAACCGTGATATTCGAGTATTGCTTTGTGCTGGAGCAATTCAGTCAATCTCAGAGCTCCATCCCGACTATTCTCCACTGGCATATGTACTCCTTTTTCCAACAGGCTCCCAGGAGGCTGGCATCCTGGCATGATGCAAACTGGTCCAAATGCTACGACTCCACATTTGACAAGATTAACTTGCCTCATGCATGCTGCATTTCGGCTTTTTGTACGACCTGCTGCTCAGTTCTCCAATCACCTTCACTTTGCAGGAAGCTGTTTCACCAATACATTGTGGACTGCTATGCCCAAGTGGAACAAGGCCGTCTTAATTTCATCCGTCTTAATCAACCAAGATTGCGTGCTGAACTTTATCAAGGCATTGCAGATGCTGTTGCTGGTGAGGATGTGACAAACACTCGACAGCTGGGGCGACGAATCATTCTGCCTTCATCTCACATTGAAGTGCAAGAAACATGCACCAGCTTTGCCAGGATGCATTGGCAATTGTGCGCCGAATGGGCAAGCCAGACCTCTTTATTACAATGACAACCAATCCGCAGTGGCCAGAAGTTGTTGAAAACCTTCTTCCTGGCCAAACTGTAAATGACAGACCAGATTTGGTGGCACGAGTGTTCCATCTCAAATTTACAGAGATGATGATTGACCTCCAGAAGCGGCAAGTGCTTGGAAGGGTTGTGGCTGCTATCTACACCATCGAATTTCAGAAGCGAGGATTGCCGCATGCACATGTACTGGTCATTTTGGCAGAGAATGACAAACCGCGCACAGAATCTGACATTGACCATATTGTTTCAGCTGAGATCCCAGATGCATTGATAGATCCTGAACTTTTTTGCAACTGTGAAGAGGTGTATGTTGCATGGGCCCTGTGGCACCAAAGTTTCCCCCAATCGATGGAAAAATTTGAAGTGTTGTAATAGTTCTACAAAGCCAGCAGGTGAATGCAAGGACAAGTATCCCCGGCCCTTTCAAGATGAGACAACACTCAATGATGATGGATTCCCTCAATATCATCGACGTGATGATGGAAGGACTGTAACTGTTCGAGGAGCTGAGTTGGACAACCGCTGGGTTGTGCCATATAATTGCCATCTTACCAAGAAGTATGATTGTCATATCAATGTTGAGGTGTGCAATTCAGTGCAGGCCGTCAAGTACCTCTACAAGTATGTATACAAGGGACACGACCGTGCTGCAGTCCAGATGGGGGGAAGATGTTGATGAGATCAAGCTCTATCTTGATGGACGTTATGTCTCTGCATCAGAGGCATGCTGGCGCCTCTTCAGCCTTCGTCTACATTCAGAGAAGCCCAATGTGATGCGCCTAATGTTCCATCTTCCCAATCAGCAATCGGTGGTTTTTGAGGAAAATGAAAATGTTGCTCAAGTGCTTGCAAGAGGACCACCCTGTACACAATTGACTGCCTGGTTGGACCTCAATCGGCATGATCAGTATGCTCGCCAGTTCCTTTATCATGACATCCCACAACACTACACATGGAAAAGTGCTGGTGTCGAGAAGTGCTGGGTACGACGCTCCAATCACCGGCAGACATTCCCACTGTGTCTCGCCTCTACAGTGCTTCCCCTTCTTCTGGTGAGAGATACTTCCTGCGAAGGATGTTGACTGTAGTGAAAGGTGCAACAAGCTTTGAAGCTCTACGAACCGTTGATGATGTACTTTGTCCAACATTTCAAGATGCCTGTCGTACATTGGGTCTTCTAGATGATGATACTGAGTGGCATCGAGCCATGCAGGAAGCCACACAGACACTCTCCCAGCAAGGCTCAGAAGACTTTTGCAATCATCCTCTTCAACTGTGATGTCTCTGACCCAAGGTCACTCTATGACTCTCACTGGGCTGCCCTGTCAGAAGACTATGCACACCGTCAACCCAGCCTTAGTGAACAACACCTGCAGGACCTCCTTGTGCGTAAACTTGATGCCCTTCTGGGGATAATGCACAGCCGTTCTGTATTCGAATGGATACCATCCCTCCGCACACTTCTGGTTGAGGAGCATGGGAGTGCCATGGACAACAATTCAGTCAACCATTTGTTAGAATTGCAGCTGTCATCATCCAACACTGATATTCAACAGCAGCTGGATCGCCTCCTCTCCTGAATCTTGAACAGCGTGCTATTTTTGATGCTGTACTTGCTTCTGTGAACAACAATGCTGGTACTGAAAATCAGAAAATGTTTATTTTGTTGATGGACCTGCAGGCTCAGGTAAGACGGAGTTGTTCAGGATGATCCTTGCCAAGGTGCGCAGTGAAGGGAAGGTTGCCCTTGCAACGGCCATATCAGGCATTGCTGCCTCAAACTTTGCCCCTTTGGGCCGTACTCTGCACTATATATCCGGGCTTCCAATTCAATTATATGAAACATCCATGTGCAACCTATCAAAAGAGAAGGCAGAAGTTATGAAGGTTGCAAAGATTTTGATCATTGATGAGATCACAATGCTTAAGGGTGTTGGTCTTGATGTTCTTTCACAGTCTCTTTGTGATTTACTTGAACGTAATGATGCTCCTTTTGGTGGCTTGGTTGTCGTCATGGGTGGTGACTTTCGTCAAGTGCTTCCCATACTACGCCATGCTGGAAGAGCTACCACTGTGCATTCAACTGTCCTACAATCCAAAGTCTGGCAAACATCATCTGTGAATGTAATGCAACTCTCTGAAAATATGCGATTGCGAATGGACTTACAGAACACGAATGCTAACCCAGAGTTCCAAGAAGTACTTTCCCATTTTGCATCTTTCCTGTTGAGGATCGGCGAGGATATGGAGCCTTCCCCAATAAATCTACCATCTTATATATTCCAGCCTCAGGATACAAACGAACTGGTTGAGCATGTGTTTGATGATTTTTCTTCCAATGAACCAGCCTATTGGTCTGAACGTGCTATTCTATGTCCTAAAAACAAAGATGTTCAAAGAATCAATGATATGGTAACCTCAAGGCTACCTCATGATGAACATGTGTTTCTCAGTATTGACAACATCATATCTGAGGAACCTAATGATCCTGCACATACCCTCTATCCTCCTGAATTCCTGAACTCTTTGGAGCTATCTGGCCTTCCACCACATTGCCTCACTCTGAAAAAAGGCATGTTGGTCATGCTGCTCCGAAACCTATCAAGCACACTCAGCAATGGCACCCGTCTCATTGTTCGCCGTATCTCACAGTCTGTCCTCCAGTGTTTGATTCCTACCACTGCAGAAATTGTGGACATACCACGGATTGCTCTCCTATCACCTCAAGATGAGCTGCCATTTGTCTTCAAACGACGTCAGTTTCCAGTTCAACCAGCATATGCAATGACGATCAACAAGAGTCAAGGTCAAACATTGCGAAGAGTTGGCATTTTCTTGCCACAAGGTGTATTTGCACATGGCCAGCTTTACGTTGCTCTCTCAAGAGTTCGTAACCCACATGATCTTTTCATATTTACTGATGGTCATCTTCTGCACAACATTGTTTATAAGGAGGTCCTGATATCAAAACTGTGCCCTCAGTATCATCAACAGGATTTGTAAACAACTTCAATACTGTGTATTTTGGCAATCTAAATTAGCAAATTTCTATGAATTTGTCACTTTTTTTCCTCATCTAATTGTGTTGTAAAACACATCATTTGCAGCACGCTTGCCACTACACACAACCGTGCACAACCCATACCGTACATGTATTCCAAAAGTCCGACCAATTGGGAGGCGTGGGTTTTTTCGTTTTTACCGTACACGTATTCCAAAAGTCCGACCAATTGGGAGGCACCCACTAGTTATAAATTAATTGTGTGCGTGTGTGCGTGCGTGCGTCCGTCTGTTACGGAGTATGACCACTCTGGGGTACTGGATCAAATGAATACTGTCTCATACTCGGGAGTATGATATATGTCATACATGCATACTGGAGTACTCCGTAAGCGATGTCGGTAAGATTTGCATATACGTAGTTGCGTCAGTGCGTGCGTCTGTTACGGAGTATGACCACTCTGGGGTACTGCACTACTTGCGTATAGTACTGAACTTTACAAACAGTACACACAACCGTGCACAACCCATACCGTACACGTATTCCAAAAGTCCGACCAATTGGGAGGTACCCACTAGTAACTTATAATATACTCAATTCCTTCTTAACACCGCCGACCAGAGTGTGACCAATGACCAGGCATGCAGCAGGGAGCCCGTGTATGTCCCCTAATCGAGCCGGCCATCACCTGCAATAGTGTACGGGAGTACTGAGTTCTACTGACTACTGGTACATTGTACGGTAATTCTGTCCTCAGAGGAGCAGTCTGTGTTTTGTAGGTAAAGTTGATGTGCAACTTGATTGCGATATAATTTATGGAGTCGATTTTTTTAGAAAAGCTCGACCGGCTCGATTAGGGGACATACACGGAGTACATAATTTTTCAGAGCAATAGGACTTCCGCATTCCGACGTAGAACTGTTGATGTCTCTGAGGCTATGACATCTCTTTTTGTCTCTTACTATGTGTATGCATACTCCGCAGCGTCTGGAATATCCTACTAGCCGTATGATACGAGTACTTGTACCTCATACAATCAGTGCCTAAAGTCTAAACGATACGAGATACGATGCGTTGTGTAAGTATGAAATTCGAAGTACTCGAGTACGAGGTACTCGTATGTTTTAGGTACTGTACGTGCATAGTGCATACTGATTCCAGGTGCTACTCTACTATCTTCGGAGGACAGTACAGTCCCAGGACAAAGGGGCAATTGATATTTCCGCTCAGGTCCACGTTTAGCATTTAGCAGCATTCCTTCAGTCATAGTTCAACTAATGACCTTCGATTTATGCCAGTCGCCACTACATTCAATTGTATGCCCTGGACTTATCGTGTGCATGGAGATCTGTTTGTTTGTGCCGCTTTCACCTCGATTATATTCTGCATACTGCACATAATTTGTCATACTCTTGTCCCGAGCGCTCAGTAGTCCCACAGTACATACCAGGTACATGGTACGAGTACATAGAATTAAAACGAACTAATTCCCGAGTCCGGTGTCCGGAGTATCTGTCGTCAAGAGACTGTACCAACAGCCAACAGCCCTTAGACTGTAAAATACAGTAACAGGAACAAGTACAGAACTGCAGAGTACATTGTACTGGTGCAAGAACTTGTATATGTACCAGGTACTCCAGTACATGTATGTCTCAAACACAACGCAATGCCTGTTCGAGCCTGGGTGCCTCCTCAGTCCATATCGCTCGTAAACCCGTTCTCGAGGAAGTCATTTCAGAAATCAACGGCACCACATTCACCACCCTTCTTTCCTCCAACCCATACGATCTGGAAGCCAACGATTCTTTCCACAGCTCCAAAATGAAGAAGGTTGCCATGGAACAGCTTAAATCTGTAATCTGGACACAGTTGGCCCCTATGCAGTCACAACGCGAGGGAGGTGCTGCTGTCGCAATCATGGGTTCCAAGATTCTTGTGGTCGGCGGGTACCATGCGGAACATAAATTCCTCAAGTCCTGTGCCATGTTTGATGTGTCTACGAACGAATGGTCCGAATATCCACCGATGAAAACTGCCAGAATGGGATGCGCCGCGGTGTACTTGGAGCAGCATAATGCTGTCGTCGTTGTAGGTGGATTTCAACGTG
Source organism: Fragilaria crotonensis (assembly GCA_022925895.1). Classification (NCBI taxonomy): domain Eukaryota; phylum Bacillariophyta; class Fragilariophyceae; order Fragilariales; family Fragilariaceae; genus Fragilaria; species Fragilaria crotonensis. The sequence continues at coordinate 68,292 of JAKSYS010000070.1, read as the reverse complement.
GTAGAAAGTACCTTGATACGGCGGAATATCTCGATCTATCGACACTACACTGGCACCGACTTCCTCCTATGCAGAATCCAAGAGCAGGGTGTGCTGCCGTGACAGTGTTGGGAAAGAGAGTGGTGGTTTTGGGAGGTTGGATGGATGGTGAGAATGCATCGGGCACTGTCGAAATCCTCGACTTTAGTGCGCAACAATGGCACAGTCTGCCAGAAATGGCGACGCCACGTGCTGGTTGCTCTGCTTCGGCTCTCGGTCATCGAGTATTTGTTCTGGGAGGACATACTACCTCAGGCAATCAACGAGGGTGCAGGTCATCTGTCGAAGTATTGGATTTGAGCAATCAGAAGTGGAGTCGGATGCCTAGTATGAAGGAAAAACGAGACGCGAGTGCATCATGCGTTATTGGAAACTGCATCGTGGTTCTAGGCGGCGGAGAATCCTCTACATCACCATCAGCTTCGGTGGAGATCCTTGATGTGGAAAAGCAAGCGTGGAAGGAGGTGCCGAAGATGACGTCGAAGAGGTTTGGTTGCTCGGCAGCTGCTGTAGGCAACAAGATCATTGTAATAGGAGGCAGAGGAAAGGATGGGAAGCATCTTGAGTCGGTGGAATGTCTAGAGTTACCAATGGAAAGCGAAAACGGAGTGAGTCTAGGAAACTTCTTGGACCTTAATCAGTCTCCGCCTAGCCGCAACGAGGCCAACGGAGATTTGATTTCACTCGCGAACACCATATCTTCTATGCTGGAACAAGACAGGGTGAGGATCAAAAGCACGTACGAGTCATCAAAGAAACAAGCTCAAGATATGGTAAGCAAAATCTGAATGTTCCACCTGTGAAACATTGTTTCAAGTTGACCGTTTCTGACTCCGTTCTACTGCTTCCCATTAGTTTGATCGGACAGTAACCTCACTAGAAGAACGCTTGCGGATAATTGATAAAGAGCGAGAAAAAATCCTGGAGCAAATGAAGCAAGCGCGGAAGGAACGGGAAGAGTCAGTGGCAAAAGCAGAAAAGGAACGCCGGGATGCGATTTCACGACTGGATAGCAAACTCCAGAAGAACAAAGCCCAATTAAGCATGAATCCTACCTCCGCCCCTGAGTATTTGGTATCGAACGATGCGGATGAATTGGAGCCTCCAAGTGAACTTTGCTGTTGTATCACTGGCGACTTAATGGATGACCCTGTGACTGCGATGGACGGTCACACATACGAACGATCAGCAATCGAAGCTTGGTTTTCGCGTTTCAACGAGACGCAACGCCCAACTTCACCGCTTACAAACGAACCTCTTCCATCTCGTCGGCTGATTCCTTCACATAATATTCGGTCGCAATGCAAGACTTGGAAAGAGAAGCTCGGAATCGCGAACGAGCCGGAAGTGGCAGACCCCTTAGCGAACATCGTTGCTGCTGGAGGCAGTAACAACCGCGAAAAGGCACGACATCCTTCGCCTGCGAGACGAGGCCCTCGCCAGGTAGAAAACAGGTCCCGAAGCCTGGAAATTAGCGGTCATTCAGTTAGTCGACCTCGGTCGTCAACATCTACACCTTCACGGCCGACTCTCGAAAGACGATCAAGCGCCGGTGAGCGCGTCGCGTCAAGCAATCAGTCATCAAGACGAGTTTCTGCTAGTCGGCAACAATCAACAAGGCAGGAGATGCTTAGCAACCGTTCGGGAGAAGTGGGCCTTTAGTCTCTCAAAGGCATTGCCGGAAATGGTGTCCGAATTGTCGAGTTATCTCGATAGCCGATCGAGTTACGTTTGTGATGACCAACAACTTGGACGCAAGGCTGTCATCCTCTGTAGGCCTGGAAACCTCTCACGAAAATGAGGAGTGACAATCCGAGGGAAGCTTATGCTCTGTGCATGGATGTGGCCGTGACTTCGATGGTGGCGTGCCGATGTCCTCAGTATCAGCATCCCAAATAACTCATGCCAACACACTTCCCCCAGTAAATACTTAGGATGTTCCTGTGAGTTGCTCGAAACTGCTGTAGTCTTGTGGTCTGTTTTCCGCCCTAAACAACGTACAGTGAGTCGTCCTTGCAGGTCATGTTTGCTTCGCTGTCGCACATGACCACATGCCTAACCTGTGTACCTATGTTGGTCCTATCGCTGAACACCATGGCTTTTAATTCAGAGACTACTTTATTACCGTTCGACAACTGTTGTCTGGAAGATTTCAAGAACTTGCCCAAGGCAATCTCGAAGAAGGTCGTATGACGCCGTATCTCCCTCTCGCCATGGATGCGGTGGCATGATTTCGTCGCCGGCAACGTCGAACATATTCTAGGTTGTTTCTCGACATCTGATCGGATCCCCTCAGTCCGGTCGTAATGTTTCTGCGCGTAACTGAGGACTCACTTGAAATGTCATGGAATGAATCCAAGGGATCGGCAAAACAACTGAATAATGCTCATCGTCTACTTCATAAACGAGAACATCCTCATTCCTCAGCTCACTCAACTTCAAGTGTGACGACGGAAATCAGTGTAAGCCTCAAGGTTACTATATGGAAGGTAGTGGTGACGTCGAAGCAACAGTGTTTCTCCATCGATTCCGTCAAGATTTTCGTCCTTGGAAACACCCGCCGACATCGCCTCAGATAGTGAGATCGAATCCAACTGTCGCTGTGGCGACTGGTATGATCTTGGAGGTTCAACTGCGATTTTGGTCGGATGTAGCATATCCGGCCTTGATTGGTGAATAGGCGCCCATGCCATTTGAAGCAGACCCGACTCTGCGGGAGGGCAATGATTATGCGGGTGGAATTTCACCGGAATTGGCTCCAAGTCCAGCATAAGCTGGAGAGAAGCCGATTTTACATTTTCGTCATTCATCTCAACACAATCAGGTTCAAGGGAATTTGAAGGCCATTGTGGCAAATTATCCCTCGAGGCTTTGACCACGCCAGGGACAGGAATAGGTTCAAGGTCTGCAGCGTCCCACTTTGTGACCGCTACTCGCTTGGCCTTGTTGACAGCTCTTTTCACTCTCTTCTTTTCTTTCTTTTCGGGATCTTTCTGAGTTATTAACTCCCGAATTGTTTGACCCACTTTCTCCTCTGATAGGAAACATTTTTCGTTAGAAGAAAAGGAATGGGTATGAACATGGCGGTGAGTTGCGAAAGCGTCTGGTGTGATTACGGGGCGGCAAACTTACTTGATGCCGCATCCCCAAGTCGATACCACAATTTCTGTGTGGAACAATATTTAACGAAACCACCGTTAGCGTCAGTGCCGACGTCCTCGATGATACGCCAAACTATTGAAGACTTCTCATTTTTGGATTCTGCGCTTGCGTACGAAGCGATGTTCATTGCTATTATCTCGCGAAACCTCTTGTTTCCAGGATGTAAGAATGCCTGTTTTCCTCGGGCACAAATTACATCTCGTGATGATGGCTGAAAGTTTGGAGGAAGGTATATCTTGGACGACTCATCGGCGAACATATTGTTTCGGAGAAGAAACCGCATTCCTGCCATGCATTTTTTAAGATTGTGGCCGATGAATATTCATTTCTCCGATATGCTTGACGGAGAAACGCGGAAATCAAGAGTTCGCATTTAGTCCGCTCAGGTACTGATTTCATTTCACCTGTGACGTGTGATATGAACTAGAAATCTTTGCAGTGGAATTGACGACAGTTGAGAAAAGTAGCACACGAACAAGTATGAGAAAGCGTACAGGTGTATGCATAATCGATACTAGGAAATCATGTTTCTCGTGATTGACCAGTATATGTGTACTTGAGATGATATTTCTTTGAAAAACTGATGACGTCCAAATTCGAACTGTCACGCAATCGTGCCAAATGTTGTTCGATTGTTCACCGGACACCAAACTTTCCACAAAAAAATGTGTCGTCTCGAGAAGTCTGCGGAAACAAGGTGCAATTACATACAACAGTATTTCCAGAGCACTGTGCTCTGTGCTCATGTCCCCATGTTTTAGGCAACCCTGTAGTACTACATAGCGGAATGGTATTGAATGCTCGGCAATGCAATTGTTGTACAAACTGCAACCAGAAGTTGCACACCATCACATTTGCTACCAGTACAAAACATTCTGAGTGGTGTCGGCATTGATGCAGGCTACAATTTTCTGTGGGCCGCCTTCGTACAGGAGCGGGCAAGCAAGTTGCTTTTCCACCATTTGAAGTTGTTGCACCATTGCTGGAACCACAAGGTGATGGCAGAGCAGGGTATTCATTGGACAAGCTGGGGTACACATTTTGATCTTGACAAAAGATTGGAAGACGGTGAATAACCCAATAATTTGGTTTATATATGTATTCATCAGACAAGCAAGATGTGACCTATAATATCAGTTCTGGGAACAGCCATTGTTAGTTGACAGTTGCTTCTTGTGGAGTATCAGTCAGGGTGGCAACAATTGAAGGCAGTACCAAATGCCTGAGATCATTCAGACAAAACAAATGTTGTGGGAATTGAACCACAACATTTTGATTTGCAAGAGGAGTGTTGTTGTAGATCCTGCTGGGAATGGATATTCTGAAAGTCTAATGTTATGGGTCATCATGACTACTATCTAGATCATATTGGATTCAACGATCCATGGGCCAAGGGTTTTACTAAGGCAGGGGTGGTCAGCTACTTCACTCCTGTGCAACAGGAGACGGTTAAGAAGTTTCTCCAGATTCTGTGTTGACTGCTGGATCAAGTCATTTATCAGGCAAATGTCATCTGAGACTTATGGTCAGTTCATATCATTTACCAGTTCCAGCAAATGGAAGGTAGGAGTAGGCTCTGCGTGCAGTTGTGATGCCAATAGCTTTCACCCCCTGGAGAAATATTCTCACCAGGTTGTTTACATCCATGAGATCTTGAATTTGGAGTCCCAAGGATATTGCTTGCTCCAAAAGGAGATGATGTGAATGGTGGATGCCAACAGATTGGCTGACCAAAATGTTTGGGGTATGCTGACTTGTTTGGCACAAAACCGACAAAGAGTGGCAAGCGAGCAGCCAAATAAAAACACCAACCTAGTTATCGGCTTAATGCCGCGCTGAGTCTTTTGTCAAGGCCTAGGAGCACACCCCAACACGGCCAATCCACTTTGCACAGCATTGGCAGCTTTAGTATGTAACATAGCGCGGCGCCCATTTCTCAGCACCATTTTCTTGCTTTTCTCTGACACCTTCACCACCACCTCAATAAAATGCAATCAATTATTGTCGAGGACTGACGTAACGACGCTATAATCTCAGTAATGGCAGACACATTCTGTATTGCAACCCTTGCTGATGGTTTGTTGCTTGATAGAAATGTGCAGAGTGGTTGCTGGACACATCAGTGACAATGCTCTGCTGGCGCTAGTCTTGGGTGCTGATGTTAATCCCTTATTCCGCAAACTCGGACAGTCTAAAATTCCGCAATCCATTCTTGGGCGTCATGGAGAACTTGATTCCAAGAGGTTAGATGCAGAGTGTTCCACAAAGAGTCACCATAGGTTGCGCGGTTATGCCAAGGAGAGACATGGCTGGTTATGGTGGATCAATTGCTGCAGGAGACGGACCGGCATTGTACCCATTTCAGGATGTGGGAACCGTGTGCATTATTGACTTCTGTCCCAACTCAGTTAACCATACCTGAAGTTACTACTTCTGCAAGCTAAAGTTGATAACCACAGATTTTAGTGGTTTTTGCTTATGTAACACACATAGCAGTTGTAAGGCAAGTGGCTAGCTAACTTCCCAAGATTTGTCAATTGGTTGATGTTACTGCAGTTGAACACCTGGGTCCCATATATTCACCGATCCCTGCTACACCCTTCACAGTAATAGTGGCTACAAACATGAAGTAGTGCAGAATGATTCTGGACCATCTTGTCACATGAGAACTGGAAAGTGGTAACGCTTGTGTGCAACGTGTTTCTTGATGGAGGGAGTAAACTGTTTTAATTGCTCCAACTGTAATACTTTAGTTGCATAATGACTTAGGTTAGTAGTGACCTGGTTTCCAAAACCCCCACCAGGTCTAAGAAATGGAGCTGCTCAGTTGGTATGGGAATGTGCACGGAAAGTGGAACCAGATCCATAAACATCGTTGTGCAGCAAGGATAACGACGTTAAAGTGTCGAAAGTTACTACAGTGATATCTTAACTATGCAAAACACTACGGTAGACTACTTGCTAAAACTCGGATCAACGCGGTCGCGTCGTTACCCAAGTTGAACGTGTAGAGTGAATCCGACGGACTGCGAATCTATGCAAAGATGATAAGGGCATTGTTTCATAGCATTCAGGATGAACTGGTGGGGTCGTCGATGCCATTCGTTTCATTAGGCGTTGTCGCCGCCTGCTCCTCCTCCTCTTTTTTCAAGTATTTGTCAACAATGTTCGCTTGGATCCACGGTGTTGTACTGAGAGCGAGGCCGATCCGAAGGGGGACAGCAAATCTTGCAAAGTTGACGAATGCAAATGCCTCAGCGCCGACCTTCTCCACGTCCTCTGGGTTCGAAAAATCTGGCCAATGGCCAGTCAACTCCCTGTAACCGAAGATGCACACCGGTAGCGCTAAGATGCGTTGTGAGACGAAACCACGATAGGCACTATCTTAGTAGCTTCAAAACACGAAACTTACAGACTGTCCAGAAGCCCAACTTGAAGTGCACCGAAACAGTAATTTGGTTGGTGAGCATGGTCAGATGTCGGATACTTGAAGGTACCAACGAAAGGATGAGAGACTCACCTCCCACAGGGCGTATGAGATGACACCAGCAACACCAGAGTCCTTCACTTGTTGCATCAAGTTCTCTGTTTCCGTTTTCTCCTTTTCAGGCTCAGGCGGCTTCACTGTTTCAACATCATCGACGCCCGAGACGTCTGGGGCATCCAATACTGCAACGGTGTCCTCTTTGCGACCAATCAATTTCTTGAATCGATTTCCTAGACCGTAAGAGGCTGTTGGTCGACGACCCAACGCGCTCGGTGAAGTGAAGGCTGTTCCCAGGGCTGCAATGTTTAAGATGAAGAAAATGACCTGCATTTCAATGATCCTTTCATGTATAAATAAGTAACGATGAAAAGGCGTGTGGACAGTCGAAAGTGTTGTGTTGTGCTTTTCGGGTCGTACTTGTACTTGTGCCAGTAATGAGTCAGTAATCCATCGTGTTCTTAGTACGTACGGTACCTCGTACCTCGTACTCCGAGTACCTTCAATTGTTCATGATTCATTGCATATCATCATATGACATATGATACATGAAAGAGTGTGATGGAATACGAGGTACTGTACCAGTACGAGTACTTTTCACATCTGTGCTCTACATACTACATACTAGTAGAGGAGGAGTAGGATTGTACTGTATGTAGCGTTACGATAGTCGCGATGTCGCGACTCGAGAATTGCGGGAATACAGCACATATGGCGGACAGCGGACACAATCAAATACAAGAGTATATTGTACAGTATATTCAATATTCAGAATACCAACGACTCTACAACGAGGCACAGTACAAGTATAGTACCTGGTACCTGGTACCTGGTACTGAAGCTTTGTCTCACACGCTACACGCTACTCACGCATCTCACCAATAATTGCTTTACCACAAGACAATCAACAATCACCCAGAACCCAGAACATCAATATAAAAAACACTGCAACGTGGCGACGCGGAAACGTGGCAACGATTTCAAATGTCGAAGGCGCAAGTAGGTTAGAGTTAGAGGATAGATCCGGTGATGCAGTGCAATGACGTCATCGAGTACTGTCGTACCGGTACTCCAGTACTTGCACGGCGACGGATGCTCCCAAAAACTGTACGGCTGGCCTAATATCGAAGAAACCCTGTTAGGCCGGTTGTTAAATGTACTTTGTCCTCCTTCCTTGGTACAATTATGATAGCTGGATGCGCGCGCTGTTGATAAATGGGGAATTTCGAGCAACCACATATGTTTGTAATAGTACAAAAGTACACATACTATGGTTGCCTTCCAACAAACTGGTGGAAGTCAGCGTGATTTCTACTTTGAATGAAAGATAGTTGTAGCAGAGGAATATTGTGAGAATAAACACAATACCATTGGGACAGAAGCACAATTGTGAGTTGTTCCGTACCTGCTGAGGCTTGATTGCATCATCTATGAGCAACATTAAACCAGTAGCTACACAACGTACTAATCCAAGACCTTGCATAAATCCTTGATGTAAGAGTATCAAATTTTGGAACTGGCCAGTTTGATTTGAATCAGTGGAATCATAGTGTCTCACCTCCATATGATGAAAAAGCTTTGTTCATCATACCTCTGTCAAGTCCTAGGGGCTTAAGAGATGGAATATGGGCCTTCATACTAGCTCAGAAAAAATGGCTCATCTGACAACCATTTGTCTTGATCCCAATTTTTGCTTGACAGCTTCCAGCCCAGAACATAGGTAAAACATCAATAGGGTCTTCATTTTAGTTCAATTGCCTACCATTGCAAGCCAAACACGGTCCTAACATTGACAATAAGCTTGCTGCAGCATAAGAGTTGCAGTGCGTTCGAAGTGGAAGATAATGAAATCAGTGTTATTCCGTCATGGTCAACAAATATGAAAACCATGAAACCAGCCATATTATTGCTACCTTGGTGGTTGCTTGCTGTGTGGCAATTTTTCTATGTGAACTAGGCGGTGGTTTGCGGCGCCCAGACCTGCAGCTACTACATGCCACCTATATTAAACATTTTGTTTTGGTACCCAGGAAGGTCCACCCCAAGCAAGCACCACCTACCATCTGTTAACTTTGAGAGCATGAAGATATGCACACATCTGTGCTCTTGTTGGCACAGTGCAAGAATTTTAGCCATTGTGTTGCTACAGCCAAGACTGCAACGGCTTTTCATTCAATGCAGTTAATCTTTGCTGAAAGCAAATTCATTAATCAAAATTTTAGGGTAGGCAAAGTTTACTATAAGCAAATTTGATTTGGTAAGCCAAAAACTTTGTTGTAATCATATTCTCTTTGCTCTTTCACAATGGCTGTGATTCCATGTAGCAATTTCTTTCTCCGAAAGCAAATATGTATCTCCATAAGCAAACTTGATTCTCTGTAGTAAGCAATGTATCCTTACATTATACTTGCTTTTTGTAAGCATTTTTATTCCGTTCAGCAACTTTGCTTTGCAGACATCAGTAGATTGATACTCACTCCAGCATTTACAACCTAGCTCCAGCCAGCCAGATATTGAACGGCAATGATTTCTCCTCCGGCTGCTGGTGCATATTTTTCCTTCATTCGTGATTCATTTCGTACTGCGGGGCTTTGTGATGAGGCATCCACAATCCACGATAGAATTGCAAATGTGACAGGACGTACCATGACTTTTCCACAAACAAGTTTCGATTGCACAACAAACGACATATTCTAATGGCAGTTGTCTTGGAACAAATCAGGACTCAGTCAGTCCATTGCCAGAAAACAACACATCAGGAATGTAAAGATCAATCCCAAAAAGGAACAATCACATCAATTGAGTGCTGTCTGATTTGCAAATCGGCATTAGCTAAGGAACAATTTTTGGTAAATGAAACGCTTTCAAAGGTAGAAGTTTTGTTGAAGCAACTTAATTTGTTCTAGCAAACGCGGAAGCACATTCTCAGGAGCAACTCCATCAATGTTCTTCATCAATCATCAACCGGCGCCTTGTCAAGATGATGAAGAGTCAGCAGTAAATGGTTGCTGAGGATCAACAGGATGCTTTCCGATTTTCAAGAACTCTATCAACAAGTCAACAATGTGACTATTGGTGTTGAGCGTAGCTAAACAATCTTTTTGGTCGTTGTTGAGTCAGAAAAAGTACAAGTAGAACTAGTAGTGCGAATCTAGGATGTGGTCAAGTTTGTCTAAAAGCCCTGCTTTGCAGTTAGATTTGGTGGCATTCTATCCATCTGGCAATACTGAAAACAACAAGGCCAGCAACAAGTCAATTCTCTCAAGGTACCTAGGCAAAATGGAGAGGTTTAATGTGATGTTTAAACATGCCATTCATTGAACAGCAATCCCTTACACCGCTTTCAGTTAGCCAACATAGAAAATTTCAGTCAGCCCTGTAGGGATGGCACCAATTGTCTTGTTGTACTGCAATTGGTGGAACACATAGTAGTAGTAGTAGCATGCAATTCTATGAAAACATCTGCCATGCATTGAATGAAGGCCTCTTGGGATGAATCCATGTAAATTCTTCACTGTTTAACCCACTGTAAAAATGCATTGCAAGCAAGTCATCAACATCATTGCTGGTTCTCTACCATTCCATTCTTGCAGGAGACCTTACCCCATTCATCACGGCAGGATCAAACATGCCTATTGCCTATCAATTATCTTTTGAGTAAGCAATCCAGACTCCCTGCCCCACTTTTGTCAAGCAGGATTCCTACTTAGAAACATCATCTAAGGGCTGGCTTAGAGATGCAAATAATGGTTTTGTCAGGGCCTGCTGTGTCTTGGTTGGAATGACACTCTTGGAATTTTTTAATGCATACTACCAATTGATGTTTGTGCGGTCCATGCACAATCCCCTCCCCACTATATTTTCTGATGCAGGATGTAATTAAACTAATTATTGGGTTTTGCACATCATTATCTTCATTAGCCAATCTGTTGATTGATTCAGCAATTTCAAGCAATGATACAATGGACGTCAATGAAATGAAGGTGTTCACCTGTCACGTCACTACATGTTTGTAGTACCGGTAGTAGTACAAATCACAACAGTAGGGTGAGGTGCGTTCGATGCTTATCTAAATAAAGTGAGATTTTAGTAGGCCCCTTTCGTAGTCAGGCCTGCTCCTAGTAGTAGAGCGGACTTAATTATGCATACTATCAAACCCCGCCTCCAGAATCCAGAACTATGCATGCTGTCTACTGTTAGTTAACAACTAAAGTACCGGTACTCTGGGCACGAACACGAGCTCCCAAAAGGGACAGCGATTCTGTAGCTCGTTCGTGTGTCTCATAGCTTTTTCGGCTTAAGTGAATCGCATATCGCATATATGTGATACTTTCCTGTTTCCTGGGTCTGCAGTCCCGGCTTGTTCCTCTTCGCAGCCAAGCCCTCAATTCGAACTTCCGGCAGTTCTAGCTAAAATGTCCGAAACTTCCAGCATTTCTTGATTTTTCATTCATTACCGAAATCAGATAAGTGATGACGCGTATACTGCCGCTGGCACGATATTGGTCAATTATGCTTTTGAGTTGCGTTTTGCTGAGCGTAGACTACCGGCCTGGATTGACTACGTGTATACTGCCTTGACTGCATCAAACGCGACAAGGGGAAGCAATGCTCAACGAAGCCACGACTGTATGCAATGGAAAGGCGCAAGCTCATGCTGCAATGCACAACTAAGTTGCAATTACAATAGGGTCTGATAACTAGGAGATCTATAGACAATATGTTTCAGAACGCAATCATGATGGGCGGAATGTTTTACATATGAGGATGCAGTGGTGTAAGTTCAGGTCGACACTTATCAACGTCGTTGTGCCATGGAGATGATCAATGAACAACAAAGCGAAGGGTCTGATTTACTCATCTTGAAAGATTCAATCAACATGGTCTGAGGGGGCCGCAGGCTTCCTGGACTGGAAGTACAAGGCCTTGTTTCAACCAAGATTGCATCGGCATCCGCTTTGCCCATTCTCTGGGCAAAAAGTGCGGCCTCCTTTGTGTGTTTCACGTACACTGTTGTAATAAGGCGATCCATGTCTTCTTGCACCATTCCGTTGGATCGATGCATGTGTTGTGCGTTTATAACTGCTCTCAATGCTTCTTTCTTCTTTCGTGATCGCTCTACTCCATGTTTTGGGCTGACAGACAGTTCAAGCCCTCTTCGCAAGTTGCCGTACCGTGACCACTTTAGCAGTGGATCCTCACCAGATGAATCCGAACGAAATGAATCTTCCAGTAGGTCATTGAAAAGAGACCGACTAGCCTGCATGGCGATCAGCTTGGCATTTGTTTTAAATGCGAGGAAGTCATCAGGGCCAAACCATTGCCGTCGAACTTCGGCAGGGCTCAATTCGCTTAAACCAGGAATCGTACGTGTATCGGCGAGCAAGCGTTCATCAAAATCCCTGAATGACACTCTCTTTCTCGTCATCTCTCCCTCTTTTGCAGAGATCGTTCTTTGCTGAGCGGCGACGACCTGGGCCATGAAAGAGAATCTATTGTAGAAGAGAATTATGGTCACTTTGGAAGGCGAAGGAAATTGTTTACCAAAGTCTCGTGTTAACTCTGGAGCTTAGTTCGACACTTTTGCAAAATATAGAGACTTATCTGGTATTCCGATATGTGCTCGTTACGGAAGGGTCTAATCGGAGCTGCAATGCAACGTATCCTTCTGTTAAACATAGGCCGACACGAATTTGATTAGCCCGAGCACGCTTCCTTACATAGAGATTCAGGATGTCATGAACGTCGAACGGTGTCGGAATTCGTTGTTCATAAATGACGCGGTCATCATCCGGATGGCTCGCACCCCAGCTAACACGTTCTGTGTTTCATGCGACAGAGCAACAAATAAAGGTTAGAAACTCCGCGATGCCAGATGGTGTCGCGGGGAGTAGTATATAAGAGGTCACTTAATGTCTTTATTTGTTCGCTTCGTTTGTACATCCCGCTTGTCGTTACGGAAAAATGTCACAAATGTCAGTCCTTGTCTCAACGACGAATACAAGCACGCAATCCTGCAGCTTCGTGGGGCGACAATGTCCCAAAAACGCCAAAAGATTCTCCGTAAAAATGTTCGAAATGTCCTGTTCGTGATTATTAGATTATTTTTAGTGACATGCGAACATTGAAACTCGAAACGAAGTGTGATCACTACATATACAGTATACAATACATTATATGAAATACACATACAATCCTATTAGTACAGGTACTGTACGTTACAGGTACTAGTACTACATTGGTACAGTACTGTTACCGTATGTTTATTCTGTTGTCGCGCTGACTGAGTTTTCGTTTTTCGTATGCATATGCATATGTCATATGTCATACATACAAAAGGGTATGACAAGTACAACCATCATAATTGAGCATAATTGTACTATCATATATGCATAGGATTACAGTTCAGCGACTGACAAAAACTTGGTACAGTAAACAATGTAGGTCTCATAAATTAGTGAAACCTAGTCATCCGTAATCTTGATGGACACGTACTGATCGCGAATAAAGATTACATTGTATTCTTTGATGAGTCTCATCAATCCTCTAGCATAGGTAGTGCAAGAGGATCGGTGCAATGGGGGACAGTAGCACAAGTAGAGACAACCAACTGTGTAGTTAAACCTCCTCAGGTCATGCATCGACGCATGGATTCGTGAATACTCCAAATTTGTCCTGAAAGGGTTGTTCTCCTTTATCCCTTCCCCTATTTCGTCTTGTCGGACCTCGGTCAACGGCCAAGACGGATAGGTTGCGGGAGAAGATATACCTGCTCGAGCTGAAGTACACACTCCGCTGGATCGATCAGTCCGAACGTAGAGACATTCAAGTCCCGGCCATAGAAACTGAACTTATGACCGGGACTTTGAACTCAAAACCCCCCAACGCCGGAAGGTGTGGGAGAAAAGAAGGGATGGTGGGTGGGAAAAAGAAACTGCAGATTGGTCTTTCTGTCGAAAGGCCTTCGGTGTACGGTCCGAGGATAAACGCAGAGAGAACCAAAAAGAGTGAGCAAATCGCTTTGCTCTGACAAGCTGCTTTCAAGTAAACGGTAAGGCTTGGACTTTCCAAGTAACCGGTTTCTGTCGGTAAGCATTGTCCTTCTGGGTACCTAATGACATGGTGACGAGGACCCCTTTTCAGAGGGCTTTCCAATTCCAGTACGCGGTGACCTGACGCTCGACAACCAAACACCGACCGTTGTCGGTACGTCGTTTTTTCTGTCGAAGTGCAGACCGCGTTAGAGACATTGAAATCGTCAGGACATTGTGTACTTACTAAGTTACTGCCTGTCCCTTCCTGCTTATCCATCTTGACCCATGGGTACGCAAAGGATTACAGTTCAGCGACTGACAAAAACTTGGTACAGTAAACAATGTAGGTCTCATAAATTAGTGAAACCTAGTCATCCGTAATCTTGATGGACGCGTACTGATCGCGAATAAAGATTACATTGTATTCTTTGATGAGTCTCATCAATCCTCTAGCATAGGTAGTGCAAGAGGATCGGTGCAATGGGGGACAGTAGCACAGTAGAGACAACCAACTGTGTAGTTAAACCTCCTCAGGTCATGCATCGATGCATGGATTCGTGAATACTCCAAATTTGTCCTGAAAGGGTTGTTCTCCTTTATCCCTTCCCCTATTTCGTCTTGTCGGACCTCGGTCAACGGCCAAGACGGATAGGTTGCGGGAGAAGATATACCTGCTCGAGCTGAAGTACACACTCCGCTGGATCGATCAGTCCGAACGTAGAGACATTCAAGTCCCGGCCATAGAAACTGAACTTATGACCGGGACTTTGAACTCAAAACCCCCACCACGAGAACACCAGACCTTGATTTGATTTGTCAAGGAAATTCTTCGTATTGACTCAGCCTTGTAAGCGACTTTGAAGACGGAAAAGCATCGACCTCCCTGTTTGCTCTTCCGACTTGGATGAGAATCTCGCACCCCTCTCAGATGCGCAGCTCCCGATTCCAAACCCCTTCCTTACATTGCTTCCGTATATCTCAAGAACGCATCCTTCACCAGCGCCACGTCCACGTAATGTTGATCAATTGCGTGCGAGACTCTGTTCGCCCCCGCGGATTCCTTCTTTTTCCATCGATTTACCACGTACCTATCAGCTTCAGACACTTTCATAGATACAGCTCGCGATTCCGATCCTCTTCGAAACGACCTGAAGACGTTGAATTTATCGGCCAGATCTGAGGCTTCTTTTACATCCAGACCAAACAAACACGGACTTTCCTCGTAGATCTCACCCAGCAGTTGAAGAAACAAGTCGTTCATCTCGGTGGTATTTGACTGGTATCCCTCCTCGTTAACGAACGCCGGACCTGTCGATCTCCCGTTGACCCGATGTACCGCAATGATCCGCCTAACCCACTGCTTGACCTGGATGCCCGAGCCTGTAACACCCTTTGACGAAAGTAGGTGTTGCTTCGAGTGATGCTCCCCTTTGAAGCGTCCCAGCAATGGTATCACCACTTCGTCGTAGCTCACGTCATTATACCTGATGAAACCATCTAGATCGGCCATCAGTCCTTCCGGACTCCTCAGGGACAGAACGAAACATATGCAAAAGTACCCACCGCCAAGAATCCACTTGTGCCGGTCGACGGCCTCTGTAGCGGATCGGGCCCGGTCCTCCGCTTTAGTCAGCAACCGATGCATTAAATCAATACTGATTGCCTGATTAGGTCTCCAGTCCTGTCCCATCCTTTTTCGGCATCCCATAGCAAACCTGGAGAACCACAACGAACCACAAGCGTCTCGTCCAATTCGTTGGTAAAGTTTCCCACTCGCGTCAGACAACACAATGGGGTTTGAGTTTGCTTCTCTTGCCGAACGGATCTGGTTCGAATGGTGTCCCACTGCTTGTGGGAGTTTGAGTATCTCCCACTTTCCAAAGACGAAGCCACCATTTGAACAGCAACCTCATAGCCGCAGTGGTCGTTAGACGGAAGTGGACCAGGGTTTTCATACGGTCCTCTCATACCCATACTGACGGATAGAGCTAATCCTTCCTTGACCTTTGATGTGTTCGCCTCAACGGTCGATCTTGCTCTGCTCCAAAAGGCATCCAAAATAACCCTCCGAATGCAATGCATAGCAAAGGCGTCCTTTTCGCTTGACACGATGTCCGGCTCATGATCAAACAACTTTCCAAAGACACACATGTCGCATTCGAACGGCACCATCAAATCGTCGCCATTTCTTGCTGACGTGAATCGCCCCACATCGGCTTTTCTCGGCTTCCAACCTGACAAAATCCGGTCTTCATCGTCGTTGTCCACCTGAGGTTGGTCTCCCGATGCCATGTGAAAACCCAACTGATCACTTGATGTATAACAGCTTCCGCACCATAGATTTCGACAAACCTTGGAGGTTGAAACAGCATGCCCAAAATTTGCGCAAAAGATCGCATGCGCCCACTTCCGACTCTTGGAACATTTTACGCAATTGCCTTCCCATTGCGTGCATCTTTGGGGAACCTCGCAGTTGCCAAGGGTCAACTCTGATAAAGGGAAAGAGAACGCCTATTAGCAAGGGTTCGTGCATATCCACGGGCCATACACTCGATCCGATCGGAACCTCAAAAACGAAATCTGCGACCTTAAACAAATGTCGTAGCCACTGGCTTGTGCACAACCGGGGACAAACGAAAATATGCGCAGCCCTTTGTCGTTTAATTCGCGCCTTTCTCAATTCCGACAAAGCCACTTCGGCTGCCATAGGTGCCGGAGACCAAATATGAATCATTCTGCCTGGATTTATTATCGGTCGAGAAACCGAGTCTTCTCCCTTCCGCCAACCTTCTAGATCGTGCCCCTGCTGAAACCAACCCATTTCATCCAACAGATTAGCCTCCTTTCCTGCCCACCCTTGGATCCAGGGCACTAAATCCACCGGCGACCTCTCCACCGCTCCTAAGTGGATTGGAATGAAGGCGCTCATTGTCTGTCCGGCCATCACTCCATGGCCCAGATATCCTCTGGAAACGCCATCTGTTCCCTGAGCTATCATCCTAGTTCCTGCGACATGGAACACATGAATCGTGATCCCAGCTCTCATTGCAAGCAATTGTAACCTCACTACCAACTCTAACAACTTTGGAGACGATGACGATCCCCTCGCCACGCATGACTCCACCGTTGAATTGTCGGTAAACATGTACACCTCCGCATGGTCCAGGTTTCCTTCCAGGCCCTCCTCTTCCAACGACTCTACCACGTTAGTAAACTCTTTCCAGTTTGAGGATTCGGGATCCTCCCTCGAACCCCACACCCCGATCCGAAAGTTGAATCCCGATCCACAGGTGAATGTCGCACCCAGGCCTGTCCCTGAGGCGTCTCCAAATCCGAAGATAACTGTTAAGACCTTTCGACACCGTATGCCAACTTCCGGGACGTCCGTTTCCATAAAAATGGCCGATAGCGCTTTCACGTCATCAATTAAACTTGGACTGGCCTTCACCTCGATCGGCGCATTCTCGTCACCATCCGTATCCTCCAGTCACGCGTCAAATTCTTCTTTTGAGACATCACCCGATTCGAACCGATCAAACCACATGCGCCTCCAACGTTTGTCCGTCATCTTCCAATCTCCTTCATCGCGATGTGAGCGCCACGAATTCAGAGTCAAGTAATATCCCTTGAGGTATGGGACCAACACCTCAAACGTCATACCCAAATGATTCAGAAAGCCGGTTTCCTTCTCCAGTTCCTTCCGGTTTATCATAGGCCGAAAGTCCGAGGAGGTCTCGCATATACTCCGCAGCCTGTTTATCATCTCCTTACCCTTGTCCCATTTTTCCTGAGAGACAGACTTCGAGATTGTGTCGTGCGTGATCTTAAAGATAGCTCCAGTCCAAGCACCTGCCTGAAGTTGTGATGGAGGCCTGAATTTTCGCGGTGCATCCTGCATTCCCAACCATTGGATTCGACTGGCGAACTGGCGGTGAACTTGATGGCAATTCTCCTTTGAGAAACCCGTTATCCTAACGTCGTCCACGAAAGTTATGACATCCCCTGCCACGACGCCCCGATCTCTAACCCACTTCATAACCTTTGGCCATTGCGGGTCATAGTCATCCATACCCGGTAGGTTCAACCTGATGGCATCATACCCCATTGGGTTTGAGGATTCACCCGGATCACCCCGAGCAAACTCCTCGCCCCAGTAGTAGTATCTGACAGCACAATACGGGCTCGGTCGCAATCCCATGAACATTCTCGTCCACCTCAACAACTTAGAGACCTTCCCATCCCCTTCCACTTCTACTCCCGAGCACTTTCGCAACCGGTCCTCCATAGGAAAGTTATGAAAGAACATCTCCTCGAAGTCCATATCGGCCATCCAGGTGCCGAAGGATAACAGCATAGCCGCAGAAGAAGCAGTAGGTAGAAAAAAGTTTGGGGACCAAAGAGCCTTGTTAAGCCCACACGAGGATCCGTCAAACACGACTCTTACGTCCGCGTCCCCTTTTGGCACAGCAAAATAATCCAAGGAGTTCGACACATGCCCAGACTCAAGGTAGTACCGCCTCGCCATCCCTTCTATCTTTCCTACCACCATATCCCGTACTTCGGGGTTTGCCTTCACCCTTTTTGGACGCCTACCAACAGGCAAGGGGCTCTGAACGTAACTCCTCATACCGTCTCTAGCCGCCCGTTGTTGCTCTATACCATTCCACCTCCAGAAGTAGAGAGCAGACCCAAATGTCCATTCCCACCACGTGCTCTGCAGCACTTGACTTAGGACCGCCCGTCCTTTTTCTAAATCCCGCAGAAGTTCAGTGGTTCGCTCCACCTCTCCAACCACTTCGCCCTCACCCACAACTCCCCCCTCGACGTTTCCTGTGGCATAGCCACTTGAAATCTTGCAACGTTTATCCATCGTCGCACCACCTGTGCCTTGTCGTTGGCTGAGAACGTCACCCGAAAGTAACGCGTTCCAGTTTTTACCATATTCGCGTGACAAATAGGCGTTAAACGACTTGCACAGTGTCCGCCTCCAAACTCGCACACCCAAGAGCTCGAGCGAAGTCAAACTTTGCACCGGACAGGAAAAAATCAATCTAATTCGGTTGTGCCACGGGGAGAAATCAACCGCTGCATTGTCCGCTTTGACGGCCTTATCTGCGATGAGAGCCAATGACCACGCCCCTGGTAACCACTTGTTTATGCCAGGAATCCACGTTGCATCCGCAGGACTAACGTCCAAGTATTCCTCTGGTCGTATGCACGGTCGCTGGTGGCGGCTCTGGCTTATTTTAGGATCCCGAGGTGCCAAAGTTCCCAGCGCTGCTTCCGCCGTGACTCGAAATAAATGCAATGGAGCTATCTCCGTCGCAAAGTGGTTTGACCAGCCCAAGTAGGAGGGCAAATCAAAAGCTTGAGCAAGTTCCAACGCCACCAAAGGTCGCTTTCCCCAACCCGTTCGTGAAAAACCGGTCGAGAACACCACTGATTTGTCCACTTTGTGCAGCGAAAGGCGATGATTCACTGTGTAGTGATCCTCCTGAACCGGTACCGAACAGGGGACAGGTCGTTCCGAGTACTTGAGCACATGCCCAATGAAGCGACGTATCGGATCAAGAGGGACATGTACCGGACCAAATCCCCGAGTCCCAAACATTCCGCTTGCGGTTGTAGTCCCTCCTACACTCGCATGTGAAACTGCTATCCACTGCCATTCTGGATTTGCAGGTTTTCTTCGACTTCCTTTGCTAAGCCACACTAAACTTGGCGTATCCTTCGGACCTATGCCCGGGTCCGTCACAAACTTCAACGACCCACTAGCAAACCACACGTCCACACCTCCTAAAGACTCCATATCTGCTGGTTTGACCACCCTCAGCTTGTCTTTCATCCAAGTCCACGTGCTCTCGTGGCACTGTCGCAGGCGCATGTTATCCACCTCGCTAACCCAAATAGCGGACCACTCTGGCAGACTAATTGCCCACGCCCAAACTGGTAGCCCCTCGAATGCCATTCCACATACCCGCTCCACAATGGCTTCTCTGTAACCCCGTTTCACGAGCTTCAAGCGTTCATATGGTGGCCTAGATTCCACGCCTAGTTTGCCGCCTCCTATGTGTTTGGAGAGTCCCAGTTCGAAGGTCGCATCATTCTTGAGGAGTGCCGTAGACGCTGGTGTGCATCTACTATGTTTATTCTCTCTCGAGTTATTGCCTTCCTCGATCTCTTGACTCTCCTCCCACCATCACTTGAACACCTTGTCTTCCAATTTGTTCACGCGTTTGGCCATCGCGTCAAGTCCCTTAGACAGAACTCCTCCCTGACTCGACGCCCCATCTGCAATCGACCGAGCCTTCGCCGCATCCACTGAGGCCTTGTCCACCGAGGCCTTCATCCCATTGACTAGAGTTTCCATCCGCTCGACCTTGTCATATCCTGAGTTCATTGCCAGGAACTTAACATACTCTGCAGAGATGGCCGGATGGTTCTCGAAACTATGTTCCATATATACGGCCATCACGTCGTGAGTTTTGAAACACGACCACAACATGTGCGCACAGATTGACGCAGGTTCTTCCACCGTCATCGCCGCCGCAACTCCTTCCTTCGGCGCGAACAGATCCTCACACACTCTGTCCAGAATCTGGGTAGTCAGAGACCATCCTTGATCGGCCGTGAACTTCGAATAAACTACCAGCTTCTCGTAAATGGCGTCCACAAACCCAAGCAACTGGGTCAGAAAAGTGATAGTGGCATTCAAACTCATCATCGCAAGTAGTTGAGCTTTACCCAGAGACAAATCACCACCAAAAGCATAGTTGATATCGTGAGACAGCGTAGTGTGAAGCAAGTTCATTTGCTGCACGATGTGATTCCTCACACCCTCTCCTCCCGCCTTCCATACTTTGTGATCTGGGATCTTATTCAACTTTGACTTGTTTCTCTCAGATGACATTGAGACTCGTCCCTTGTGAAAAATCCTTGGCCTCTTAAAATATAACGCCTTTATAGCTGCCGCTTCTGCTCCCGTGGTGATTTTCAATTTTACTCTCGACTCCAATGTCTTGAACTGACTATCGACCTCCGCATCATCAGATCCAAAAATTCGATCCAACATTAAGAGGGGGTCCATTATCAGACCATATCGGTACCCCGCAAAGTTCTTGTCAATCCATTCGTGACACTCTTTCATCGACCTCAGTCCCAACCCACCAAATTTCACCGACTTGTCTTCTGAACAAGCCTTCAGCATGCCAACGTCAGCGGTCAACATCTTGATTTCCGCCTCAAGGCGTCTGATAACTTCTCCTTCACCACGTCCATTCACCACCCTCTCTGGCAATCGTACTGACTTCTCTGGGGTAACGAAAGAATCGGTCTTCTCTTCCACCCTAATCCCCATATCCAACATGTTGATCAACTCATCCATCGCGTCCACGGGTGGCTTGGAGCTTTCCTTGGAGCTGTCAACCTTTCCGTCCCGAGAGCGCGATTCCTCAAGATCAAATTCCAACTCTTGCACCTTAGTTTTCAACATGACAATCTGCTCAGATGCTTCCTTTACCTTGTTGGATACCATGATCAACACTTTCAACATTTTATCACCGGTAGCCAGGTTAGCAAGTCTCTCACATTCCGTCATCACCTTGTCAACCGTAGTTTTCATCGGGCCCATCGATTCTTCCAACGCCGTCAAACCACCGTCCATCCTAATCACTTCATCGGCTATGAAGGATGTGGAACTCCACAACGTTGGGGCGTCAAACCTAGCGTCAAGTTCAACAGGGTGTCCCACCGAAATTTGAACCTTCTGAACCACTCCCGACATCACACGCAAATCCCTTTCGTTAACCAAGAACCTTTTGTGCGACAGTCCAGCTACCTCCGACAAAACACCCCCGTGCGTTACGACGCTCGTTTCCAACCTCGCAACCGCACGAGTTACCAAACCCTTCTCCATCGTCTTGCTGGCAATCAATTCTTCTAACTGTGGAGTATTGTCCACTGGCAACGTTCGGGTGTGCATAGCGAACACAAGCTCGCACAATGTGTCGTCTTCCCATGCTATGTCCTCTTCCTTTCTCTTCTTCAACGGAGTCCTAAACTTTTCCACCTTTGTCAATAAATTCGCCTCTTCCTTAATGTCTTCCACCGTTGCTTCATAATTGTCTGCGTTGTCTACAGCCTGAAAGGCCGTAACCCACTCTGCCAACGTTCTCGCCCTAGTGTTCCACTCTCGCCTGACTTCCCCCGGCACTATTTCTTCGTTGTTCAAACAAGGCTCCAAGAACATAGTTGCGTTGGTAGTACTATCCCGACAAATGAACACATACGAAGCTCGCTGTCCCTGAAACGACACTTTCTTTTCGGCATGCGACCTAACATTACAACCCTTGCAAACACAAAACGAGGCATGACCCGCACCCACAACACCAAAGCACACAGACAAATCCTGTCCGTTCACGCTAACAACAGAGTAAAGTTTTGAATCCTTTCGCGTCGTACCTTGTAACATTCCTTCAAACTCACCACTAACACCAACCCCCTCCATCCGAGCCGATGTAGATAAATGAGGAACGGGAGGGCGAGGCGCGCCCTCAGCCAGCGCAGCGAAAGACACCAACGTAGTATCCCGCATAAGGTCATCAAGCATGGAGTCCGCGTCCGACATGATAGAAAAAGAAACTGCAGATTGGTCTTTCTGTCGAAAGGCCTTGGGTGTACGGTCCGAGGATAAACGCAGAGAGAACCAAAAAGAGTGAGCAAATCACTTTGCTCTGACAAGCTGCTTTCAAGTAAACGGTAAGGCTTGGACTTTCCAAGTAACCGGTTTCTGTCGGTAAGCATTGTCCTTCTGGGTACCTAATGACATGGTGACGAGGACCCCTTTTCAGAGGGCTTTCCAATTCCAGTACGCGGTGACCTGACGCTCGACAACCAAACACCGACCGTTGTCGGTACGTCGTTTTTTCTGTCGAAGTGCAGACCGCGTTAGAGACATTGAAATCGTCAGGACATTGTGTACTTACCAAGTTACTGCCTGTCCCTTCCTGCTTATCCATCTTGACCCATGGGTACGCAAAGTGTGCATAGTGAAACCAGTACATACTCACCTAGAGTAGACATGTACCTGGTATGAGGTATGCGGTATGCGAGGTATGAGGTATGACACTCTCTACTACCGGTAGTAGTACGTAGCGTCATTCCTGGTCCAGTCATCTCCAGAACTGCACAACTGCCCATCACCATATCACCATACACCACAGATCATTGGAACCAGTTTTCTATTCGTAATTTTCCTTCGTTCAATGGTATGCATACTTGTACCAAAGGGAGACTCTCAAATGACTTTGGATTCCATCAAGATATATGAGTAAGGCATGAATCTTCATCTTTTCTATTCGTACTTCAATCTTGAACGCCAACTCAGTGTCAGACGGGCAGATGATTGATGGATGGCATCCCTTCAGCCTCCAGTGGGCAGTACAAACACTGTACCATCAAAAGTCAACTAATCAAAATGTCTCATAGGAGTGTTGAACAAGACCATTCGATTATATGACAAGAGAAATGAGGTGGAACGGAAGGACGCTATGGAGTTGTCGTCGACAGCAGTAGATCGAGATTCAAGTCTTGACCGATTGTCCTATAGTATGCACCCTTGAATGCCAGCTCATTTCATGGAGTTAGATCAATTCGTTGCGATACAGGAATGAACTAACGGCCTCATACGTCATAAAAGTAATGGCCTGTCCAGGCATGATTCGCATCAAACGAGGCGTGATGCCCTTCCAGAGAGCCAGAATTCCCTCCTCTCGCGCAATCACGCCACAGGCTTGCACGAGACCGGAATATTTCGTTTTTTTCCCTGCCATCACCACTTGCTTTTGCAGTCTCGTCTTGACAACATCTGTGAATTCATAGGAACCAAGCGATCAGTAACGTGAAACGCAGTCGTTCTACGACAATGACATAAACGACTTACCCAATGGGTTATTTACTAAAGGTCCCATACCTCCGCTTAGCCCTCCAATTACCAGTGATTGCCAGAAATGTAACTCGCTGCCACCCTGTACATCCAAAACTTTTCTCTTAATCCACTGGTAAGCGGTGAAGTTGACGGCCTGATTACACCCCTGACGAAGCATCGTCGGGATGAGACCTTTGTACAAGGCACCCATGCCTTCTTCTCGCACGATAGTTGCAGCTGTTTGCAAGACGTTTGTATACTTTCGATTCTTCATCTGGGACGGATCCATCATACTGTGATATTGTCCCTGCATTCGAATCTTACAGACTTCTGCGGGGGTCACCACCAAGACAGCTTCGGTCAATCCTGATGCAAGCCCAGCCAAAAACACGGTGGATGATCCACTTCCCATGACACGACCTAGTCCTTCCTTGTATTGCTCGAAGGAGAGAAAACGAATGGCCATTTTGGGAATAATGCCTACATACACGGCACCGAGACCCTTGTAGAGTGCCAAGAATCCTTCGCGCTGCACGATGCGTTTGGCGGTTCCAAAGGGCCCCAAGGGAGCAGTTACTGCGTTTCCCGAATATTTGATGGGCCGCGTGGGAGGAGGACTCACCGTCACCGTGGTCATTTTCAGACTGGGTTCGTGCAAAGCTCCCTGGTGCATTGCCACAACTCCGCTTTGGGAATGGATCTTGGGTTCCGCCCACGATGCGCCTCGCCCAAGCACGCTCAGAGGTTCCGTCAAGGAATGCTTCAATCTTAGGGCTGGTTCCATCATGCTACTTCGAGCCTTAATGGCGTCAATGGTTTGCGACTGACGACGAAGCTGCAATCGCGTTTTGATAGTATCAAGGGGATCTGGAATAGTCCGCTGCTGTCAGGTCAATGAAGTCTCACAATTCGTCATAACCACCATAGACTTACGACAAATACTGCTCTCAACAAAGCCGGCACATCCTCCGGCAATGAGGTGCAGCAAGGGTGGTTTCTTCGCGTTGTCCTTGGACGGCATGCTTATGTTGGGGATCTTGCCTCGGTTGTGCTCACATTGTGCACGTCGAGAATGATGCTGGTGTCAATCAAGTTTGTGACGCGCTTCAGGTGACATCAGGCCGAAAGACGCGTCTGCCATTTGGACTTCGGAGACGAGACTCGGGACTCGGGACATGACTGGGTTCACAGTTTACAGGCTTGGCCGTATGTACTGGTACCGGATACCTGGTACAGTACTATTATGTGTATGCATGATGCATGCCCATCGCCTGTGCCAGGTGCCACGGTTAATTCTTAGGTCACGCTCCAGTCTACTCCAGCACAGTACCTGCTCACGTAGGTTAGGGGAACTGAATCATTGGAGTACATGATGTACCCGGAATTTTATGTCATAGGAGTACAGTGATCGGACTACTGTACCACTGTACCGACTCCATGTTGGATGCATACTCTACTAGAGAGCTCTAGTAGTATGTTATATAGTCATATAGCACATAGTGCATGTACTGGAAGTAATCAAGACCTAGCTTGAGTGCTTGGATCTTGGATTACGTCGTAGACCTACAAGCTACGAGTATAGCATATACATAATACATAGAGAGTAAAGTGGTGTAGTGGAGCATATTGGATGGATAGAGGACAAGAGCGTAGGGAGTAGATATGATTGGCGAGAGCATGAGTCTTTGTCGGTAGGGGTTACCTAGAGTCTGGAGACCGGACTTGAGAGAGGCGAGGGTAGCAGACGTTCCAAGTGCTGAACTCCTTCAGTACTCAGGAGTAAAGTAGTTGGTAGTAGGGGCAGTGATGAGCGTAAGTCTACGAAAACATGTGTTCGAGTTAGCTACGAGTCCATAGATGCCAAGATAACATCTCTTATCGCGTCGTCCTTGGTATCGTACGCAGGGATTCGACCCTTGCGATCCAGCACGCACTTGTTAAGCTTCTCGCATGCCAGCAATACCAGGACAGCCGGCATGTGTCCTTTGAAGGCCGCAAAGTGAAGTGGATACTGCATCTTGTCGTTGCAAATGTTGGGATCCGCGCCAGCTTGAAGGAGGAGCTCCAAGATGCGGACATGCCCGCGTCGCGCGGCTCGAGAAAGGGCGGTGCTTCCCAAGTAGCCTCGATGGTTGATGGATGCTGCGGAATCTTGCAGCACATGTTGCACTACATCATCATTGCCGGCGTCAGCAGCCCAGATTAGTGGAGTGTTGCCAGATTTGTCTGGTACGTGAAGCTGATCCGGGGTCATGCCGTCAATGTTTCCCTCGACAGCAGAGCGAGTTGTTGGAGAACATGGAGCAGGAGTGTCGTATTTCTTCAGCGGCGTATTCGTTCCAAGGGATCCATCAATCTTGAAGAGTGACCAGAGATGATGAGGAAGATCCCAAAGTAGATCAACAACAACGTCTGCAGATTCTGTAGGTGCTTTGTCGGCGTCGAATTGTTGTCGTCCTGAATTTAAAAGAGCTGTCAAAGTCCCTGCACCTTTGCCGAATGCAACATCGTTCGCAGGAGAGTCGCCGATCATGATGAGAGTGGAAGGATCGGTAATATTCCATTCTTTGCAAATATACTGCATCGCTGAAGGATGTGGTTTGGGCAGAATGCCTGCATGCGTATCACGCGCAACAATAATATCCAATGTTCCCAGCATAGTTTCCAGCGCCTTCACTGATTTCATTGTATTGCGTGTCACTACGGCTGTTCGGATTTTATGAGCTCGCAACCACATCATGAGTTCTGGTGCACCTGGCATGAGTTTCATCGTTCGAGTAGCTTCATCTTCCATGTCTTCAATGATCTTGTACCTGCTTGCCGCTTCCTCGCTCGGCATGGCAGCCAGCACTTTTAGGATATCGTCCTTCTTGTCTACCCCACATCGACGATACATTTCAGCGAAGTCGAGGTTCGGGACTGTCAAGGTACCATCCATGTCCAAGACAACACCGCGAAGGAGTGGTCGTTTCTTCATTGTGGATGATAGGCACAATGTTAACGCCCTCCAAGGCTTCATGCTCCTGTATGCTCTGCAAAGAGTGCGAAGGTGGTTTGGTCAGCATCTGGTGCGTCAACGAGTGGAGAACCGAAAGATTTGTGAGGCTGAGTCGAAAACCACGTCACAAAGGTACTGGACGCTACGGGAAATACAAGTAGTCAGCCAACTAACACGACTGAAAACATTTTGGAGTAAGATTATACTCTGATACTGCTCTAAAAACCATGATAGCATTGCAAGATACGTTCGCGCAACCAAGTAAATCATGCATCTCATGATTATTTCATGATTCATCCAACTTGACATGACCATACATCAAGTAGCCTTTCATTATCAAGCAAGATTGGACACACCGAAGAGAATATAGCTGGTATGATGTCAGCATGACAACCTCCTTGTCGTGTGTACGACATGACACAATCGTTCAAACGCAGGATTAAGTCCTATGTTACTGCCTCGCATTACCCCAACCATAAAGAATCACATCTTCTGGATACATCGTTGTCACAAAAGACTGCCGAGCCATCACTGTATCCATATATTTTGAAACCATTGGAAATTGAGCCTCAACGTCCACCGCACTGGCCTTGAATACCTTCAGGCCCGTCTTCATGTGATAAAGCTTCGGTGCCAGCGAGCAATCCATCACTGTAAATTGGTCGCCACACAAAAATTGTCCTTCCTGGCACAGCAGATGATCTTCCAATATCTGCAGCCCTGATTCTAAACTCGCCTTGAGGATGTCATCGTTATCGTCCCCATCAGGAGTGTGCTTCAAGTACTTCGCGACACGCGGGAAGAACCCATCCACTGCGGCTTCTGCTGCTGCCTTTATTTTTTTGTTCTTACATGTCATGGAAGGATTCGGGAAAAAGAAATCTAAATACTGGCAAATGACTTCACTTTCGACATAACATTCCTTGCGATGTCTCAAGGCTGGCATCTTTCCATCGTAGTGTTCCACTAACCAGCTAGGTTTTGTTTCTTGGGTACTGGGTCGGAGATCGTACTCCAAGCCCTTCTCTTCCAAAACCATTCGAACTGCGTGCGCAAAAGGACAGTCACCGACGGATGTTCCATCGGCGGCGGCTTTCAAGTATAGAGTCATGCCGCCCTCTGCATTGTTTGGTACAAGGGAGAAAGGAAACAACGTGAGATATGAAGTTCATGGATTTCAGAGTCAGCGAGTACTCAAAACGCGAATAAGACTCAGTTCGTCACAGTATGCACAGTTACCGATCGTCATGATTGGCCTTGACGACTACGAGATCCACATCAAGATACGAACCTTGCGGCGTTGCACCTTCCCGCCTTTGTTCAAGTCCTCGATTCATCACACCTGCTTGTAATGAGGTTTTACGCGGTCTGGATATTGCAGGTGGGCCTTGCAGAGCGAATGATGCCCCCGTAGCCAGGGCAATTATCAGGTAACGAACCATCGTCGACATGATGGGTTTCGAAAAACGAAATCGGGAAAAAATTGCTGAACACTTCCTACATTTACATGAGAGAAATGAATGATGTGTGAGGGATTCTTGACACCTGGCCCGCCGCTGCCATGCAGACAGACGCGCGACGTCGCAGATCAGTACGAACTATATTTTAAAGATCCTAACAAACCTCGTGATAAGTTGAATCAATAAGGTTACGCGTTATGCTCTCGCGCTTGAGGGCGTAGGGTATGCCTACTAGGCTCCGTTTGGAGGCAAAAGTTGAAGTCGGAATCCATACCATCGGTACACAGTCGATGCGTGCTGCGTCCCACGAGAAAGTGTATGACAAAGTCAGAGCCCACATATCATCGATTTTCTTCGTGTCGCCCTCCAACGTCAACTTCGGTTCATCGATACGACACAAGCGGCAATCAATGAAGCTCTCTTCTGCAGCCATGGCGTTCCTTGCGGCGCTCTCATTGTCGTATAGATTACCAACAGCGTCGGTATGTTCATGCATTTGCATTCGCAGTGAGATTAGCGTTGGATGTTTGCGGAATAAAGCATGTTGTCCAAAAAAGTGGGGTACACCTTGGTTCGGCGTGTGGATTGATATTATTCTTGTAAACTGCTGGCACAACTCACCATATCACCCCTTCCTCCATCTTAGGCTTTTGTAACTAAATCTTCCAGAGTTGCCTTTCGGCACGGGGTAGTTCGTGTCTTCTCGACAACGGAAGAGTCCAAAGCAACAACGAAATCGACTGCGTTTCCGCTGGCCGGCAAGAACCCTAGCGATGCTCCACCACGTTTGCGATTTGCACCTTCCCCGACTGGAAGTTTGCACGTGGGAGGGGCCCGTACAGCCCTATACAATTGGCTCATGGCCAAAAAGGGACAAATGGAATTGCCAAAATCGGATTCGGGCTTTATTGTCAGAGTGGAAGATACCGACCTGGCGCGGTCAACAAGAGGTGAGCCGAATGCAAGGCATGCGATGTTGTTGTGGATGACGAGAATGATGCCTCTGTTGAATTGTTCTCACTGACCGATTGCGTTCAGAATCCGAAAAATCAGTCTTGGACGACTTGAAGTGGTTGGGATTAATCTGGGACGAGGGTCCAGATATGGACGAGTCCGAGGCCAAGTATGGTCCATACCGTCAATCAGAACGAAATGAAATCTACGTTAAGCTCGCCAATCAACTATTGGAAAACGGTCAAGCCTACCGATGCTTTTGTACAGCAGAAGAGTTGGAGGAAATGAAGATCCAACAGGAGGCCCAAGGCATCCCACCCCGATACGATGGTAGATGGCGGGATGCCGACCCTGCACTGGTCCAGCAAAAGCTGGATGAGGGTGCGCCATACACTGTGCGTTTCAAGGTTGCTAATGGCTCTCGTGTAGTTATTGATGATATTGTCCGTGGGACTGTATCCTGGGACGCCGATTCGACGGTCGGTGATTTTATTTTGTTGCGTTCAAGCGGAGTTCCGGTGTACAACTTTTGTGTCGCCGTCGATGATGCCATGATGGGAATCAGTACAGTGATTCGCGCCGAAGAGCATCTTACCAATACGCTGCGCCAGGGATTGATTCTGGATGCTCTCGGCGCCCCTCGACCTCGTTATGCTCACTGTTCGTTGATTTTGGGAGAAGACAAGCAGAAGCTGTCGAAGCGTCACGGAGCCACGTCGTGTGATCAGTTCCGGCTGGATGGTTTCTTGCCAGATGCCATGATCAATTACTTGGCGCTTTTGGGATGGAACGATGGTACTGACAATGAAATATTCTCTCGTGAGGAACTCATTGAAGTCTTTGACTTGAATCGTGTCGTTAAGAGTCCCTCTGTCTTTGATATGGAGAAACTCAAGTGGGTCAATTCGCAGCATATCAAGCAAATGAAGGTGGAGAGTCTCGTCCCTCTTGTCAAGGATCAACTGCAATGGGAAAATCTTGTTAAGCCTGGCACATCCATGGAGGACCCTCAAGTAGTCGACTTCGCTTTCGCTGCCTCTGCATTGGCCAAGCAAATGATGGAAACAACCAAGGATGCTGTCCTCAACGCCAAGGCCGTTTTGGGATACGGCCTTCCAGCGAGCTTTGCTGAATTGAAGGATGAAGAAGCTGTCAAGATGATTAAAATGGGTCATTTTTACCCTCTCGCGACCAAGGTTATTGAACTCTTCGAAGCGAATGAGTTCCCTATGCCAGACCCTCAGCGTGCGCTCTCAATCTTTACTGACGACAATGGCAATGGTATCTCAGAGGATAGCCAGTCGGGAGGTGGACCATACGATTATGCAGAAGCATACAAAGCTCTCATGAAGTCCTTGGCAAAGGAAAGGGGAATCAAGGGAAAGGATCTCTTCCATCCTGTCCGCCTTGCTCTTACTGGTGAAATGAGTGGCCAGGATGTTACAAAGCAGTTGTCTTTGCTAGCTATGGTGGATCGTGATGACACGGTTATCGACAAGGAAAGTGTAGGGGTTGTAGGGTTCGAGGAGCGCCTGACACGATTGAAGTCGTTTTTGGAAACCATTCCTCAAGAATACCGTGCTGCCATGACTAAGGAAGAGCACCAGGCAGCCAAGGACGTCGCCGAAGCAAAGGAAGTTGCCGCCGCTGCAGAGGCTGCCGCACCTGTCGTTGTTGTGGACGATCCTAAGAATGGCTACGATGGGCCTCCCATCTCTGCTCTTGACATTCGTGTCGGTCGTATCGTCAAGGTATGGGAGCATGAAGAAGCGGAAAAGCTTTTCTGTGAAGAGATTGATGTCGGTGAGGATGAACCACGCATGATTGCGTCCGGCCTCAGACCGTACATGACGGCAGAGGATATGGAGGGACGTCTGTGTCTGGTGCTGTGCAATCTTAAGGAACGCAAATTGGTGGGCTTTCCATCGCACGGCATGGTGCTATGTGCGTCAAACGCCGAGCACACTGAAGTCAAGTTTGTATCACCACCGGTTGACGCCAAAGTTGGGGAGCGCGTTACAGTTCCCGATTTCAACTTTGAGGGAGAAGAGGGTGAACCCTTCGCAGAAAACAAGATCGGAAAAAAGAAGGTCTTTGAAGACCTTGCACCATACTTGGTCACCAACAAATATGGTGTGCCTGAGTTTTTGGGACGACCATTTATGACTTCAGCTGGAGTCTGCACAAGTCCGATTTCAGACGGAACGGTAGGATAAAGTTTAATCATACTGAGTATCACGAGCAGACTACTTGACATTTGCGCTACAGCCTACATTTAAGCTGCGACAACTGGGACTGCGTTCTTCATCAGGAACGCCTATCGTCGAACGAATGTGGCGATGCTGTGCGACTCTTGAACTCGCTTCCGCCGTGGTATCAAACAGCCTATTCCGATGGCATTTTTAAGTGATGGTGTTTGACTAAAGAAGAGACGGATGCCGTCAAAGAATCGTTGACCTTGGACTTACAATCTATTGGAATTAATTACTGCTCCCACATAGAAAGAGATACTTTGATAGTAGCCTCGTCTTAAGATGGGGGAGGGGCACAATCAAGTTATAATGTATTGACACACGAGTCAATGAAGGTATAGTGGATCAGTCAACAGTGTGGCGTCTCGGCACCATCAGATCACCTGCAGGGAGATCCTTGCACCGCCGAAACGTATGATGATGAAAGTTGAGCTGCAATCTATTTAATTAACTCAGCTGTTCGGCGCTTGCGATGCGACGCAAGTGCAAAGCGATGACTCTCATCTCTCAAAGACCTCAATAGAAGGAGACCGGGAGAATCTGGTGTATCGTTGACAGGATCCGGTCGTCCATAAACGAAGACTTCTTCCATATTCTTTGCCAGGGAACAGATTGGGACAAAGGCTCTCATTGGTTGCAAATCTATGCCGTTGGCAGCACCGGAATCGAGGTCCATGTCGTCGTCCTCAAAAATCACATCGTTGCCCCTGCCTTTAACGGTATCAGTAAAGCGAGGGAACACATTCGACTTCGCCATTCCCTTGATGGCAGCTCTTAATTGACCAACTCCACCGTCAATGAGAATTAAATCAGGCATTGCCCATGGGTCCTCTTCCCCAACTAGCCCACCTTGGCCGTTGAGCCAAACCCGACTAAATCGTCGCTGCAGTACTTCCTCCAGGCTTGCGTAATCGTCGTTTCCTACCTCTGATTGAATATTGAACCGTCTATACAGTGCCGGCTCTGGCTTCCCATTGACAAAAACCACTCGCGACCCGACAGCAACCTCACCCTGAGTATGACTGATATCGTAACACTCAATTCGTGTCGGCGGGTTATCCAAGGTGAGCAAGCGTTCCAGTTCCTTGATAGCAGTTCCATCCAAAGATGTTTTCGTGGCACCACGATCGCTTTCCATCATGCTATCAATGGCCACCTGTTTGGCATTTGCATATGCAAATTCAATGGCCCTCTCGTCACTTTGTTGTCGAGGACCCCTCGAAGCAATATGACGCACGTCCGTCGGGAAACTTCGGTTCGGTTCGGCAAGAGTTCGAGCACTCCTTATCGCCCTCTTCAACTCGGCGGTGGATCCCAGAGGGTACTGCAAAAGAACTTCATCTGGGAAGAAGCTGAATCCACCAATCGCCGATGCCTCACCAGAGGGGTAGTGCTGTTGAATGAGTACAGATTCTATTACAGAGGCTAGATCCTCTGTCCCTTGACAATCCTTCGGCAGTGTGCAGGCGTAAGAGAATCTGTTCGCCAATAGACCGTTTCGAAGCTGTAGAACATGCACTACCGCGTCACTCGCCCCTTCCCTACTCTGTCCGATTGCGACAACATCTCTGCATTTATTGTACGTGCTACCAAAAAGCAGCGAAGCTTCCTCGAATTCCGCCCGCATCGGTATCATCGACTGCCCTCCATTACCTCCGTCGAAAACCTCACTCAAAACCCGATCAAATAGTAGTTTGTACTCATTCTGCGTTCCCGATCCATAGCGAGCATCAAACGACTTGGCCCTCAAATCATAGGCTTCCTCAATGTGATCCAGAACCGTATTGATGTCTTCATACTTCGGATAGGGTCCAAAGTACCTATACTTTGATGCCTTCTCGCCCACTTGTCGCCTTGGTACAGCAGAGAAGCGAGGGTACGCATCTCCAACAGAAGCACAAATGTACGGATATGACGAGTCGTCCTTCAAGAGGACGTTGTATGGGGGGAGGTGGTGCTTGATGAGGTTTGATTCCAATACCAACGCATCCCGTTCACTCGGTGTTAACACGTACTCCACGGCGGTGGCTTTAGCAAGCATGATCTTTATCCTTGGGCTATGTCTTGTGCCCGGGCCGAGGTACGATTTCACGCGGCTGCGTAGTTTCTTCGCTTTTCCTATGTACAAGATGTTGCCAGCAGCATCTTTCCAGAAGTATACTCCAGGTTTACTTGGCAGGTGATCAGTGATGACGCTGGAACGTGAGTCAAGTGACAAGCTTCCCGATGGCAATTCAGCCAGTTGTAGTTCATGCGGAACTCCTCCTCTGATCTCCCTTTTGGATGTGGGCTGAAAGATCTCCACCGCCTTCTCACTTTCTATTTCCTCCTTGAGAAGGTCAAAGAGTGACATCATGCTGGAGCCCTTGGTGGATATCGACGATTGATTATACTCCTCGTTGTATGCTAGCTGCACAGTTCGTCGTCGGTTGGTGGCATCGATGCAACGCTGCATGGCATCAGTGATCCTTTTCGCATAAAATATCGCCTTTCCATTCGTGTTGCGAGCAGCACGGCCAACCGTTTGCAACAGAGCTGTTTCGGATCGCAAGAAACCTTGTGAGTCGGCATTGAGAATCGCAACCAACGACACTTGCGGCAGGTCCAAGCCTTTCGCGCAGCAAATTCACACCGACTAAGCAATCAATGTCTCCATTTTGTAAGGCTTTTTAGCGCATCTGATCGCTCTTGCGTTGTAAGGTCACAGTGAATGTAAGCTGCATTGACGTCATGTTCTAACATGTACGATGACAGGTCTTCAGCATCTCGTTTCGTCAAGGCCATTGCCAAGGTACGCTCGCCTCTAAGGGCTCTCACCTTGACCTCCTGGACTAGATGATCAAGCTGTCCATCGGGAGATCTCAACTCAATTGTCGGATCACACACAAACGTAGGTCTGATCATCATTTCAACCGGAGAGCTCTGTGCCAATGCCAACTCTTTTGATGAAGGAGTCGCAGAGACGAACACAGCTTGTGACACTTGGCTCCAGAACTCCTCATCCTTCAAAGGTCGGTTATCAAGAGCGGAAGGAAGTCGAAACCCATGCTTCACCAAACGAAGTTTTCTAGAGCGATCGCCGAAGTACATTGCCTTGAGCTGCGACAACGTCACATGCGACTCATCCACCACTAAGAGCCAATCTCCATCGCCTGCCAATTTGAAGTAGTCAATCAAGGTATCGGGCGGTTCACCTTGAGCACGACCGGCCAAGTGCCGAGAATAATTCTCGGCGCCAGGACAGTATCCGGTTTCGCGCAACAAGAGCAAATCGTTCATGACACGCTGCTGCAAACGTGTCGACTCGACGTGTTTGCCCATTTGGTTAAGTTCTTCCACGCGGTCCTTCATTTCCTGCTCAATCAAGGTACATGCCTGTTCCAAGCGTTGGTCCGATACGACATGGTGTTTGGCGGGGAAAATGTGTAACGATTCTCGAGGTGCCAACCCACCGGATGCATTGGTGGACAATATGGATTTGATTCGTGTCACGGATTTGTTGTCTGTTTCCAATTCGATCCGTATGGGATACTTCTCATGCGGTGGCCAAAGACTCAATATGAGTTTCGAGGTCCCTTCGAACATGTTTCCCCTGGACAACTGATAAGTGCCCCGCAACATGTCATCGCACCCCTCCGGTCGTACGTAGAGCATCGCCTTCAACTGACGAACCAAGTCCTGTGGGTCCACTTCATCATCGACGGCGATAGCGGTGGACGCGTCTAGGTATTCGGCGGGCAATCCCAATCCGAATATGCACGAGACGGACGCGACTACGATAACGTCCTTCCGTTCCAACAGAGCGCGAGTCGCACGATGGCGGAGGGCGTCAATCTCGTCGTTGACAGAACACTTTTTTTCCGAATAGGTGCCAGTTGTTTCGATAAAATACTCTGGGGTGTAGGAATTGTAGTAGGAGACGAACAGTTCGACGGAATTGTGTTGAAAGAAGGATCGAAGCTCTCGGGCCAGCTGTGCTGCCAGTGTTTTATTGTGACAGAGTACAAGAGTGGGTCTGTTGCAGTGAGCAATTACGTGTGACATAACAAAAGTTTTGCCAGTTCCTGTAATGCCTTGTAAGATACTGAACTTGTCTCCTTGTTGCACCTGTTTCACAAGCTGCTGTATCGCAAGCGGTTGGTCACCCGTTGGTTCATATGAGGATGTTACTTGGAAGGGTCGCACTCGTTCCAAGTTGGAATCTCTTGCTGACGAAAGGGGAGCGGTTGAGAAATGTCTTTGCCGCAGTAGTTGAGGACCGTCCCTGCGATTCAGGATGGATACGCCCGTGACTGATGAGGTGAGATGGAATTGGGTCTTCTTCCGGGGAGCAAACGCAGTCAGGGTAGCTGCCGTGTTGAACGAAGCCACACGACGCAATACCAACGAAAATGTGATGGTCATTATCAGTCGTCGCACTCGGGATGTCCTTGGAAACATCAAGGTAAGGCTTCCTCGGTTTGATTGCGGCCTTATCACTCGTCTAACAGTAGTACAACAAGCTCGAGTTTCTACTGGATCAACACTTTCACATCGCCTTTCAAGTCGGGGATGTGTTGAGGTTCGGATCTCTCTTTCTAACTCCGGCGAAATCAACACGAGGGAGGGAGATAGATGTGTTCCGTGTTGTTGTGCTCCGACCTCCGACACAACATCTGCAGCTGTCGTAGGGGTTCGATACGTTTTCTCTGAGTACACGTGATTGTCGGTGGCAAGTTCTCTATCTTATTCAGATACTGGAGTGTCATTTTTCCACCAGCAGCAAACAATACACTGTATATACACACTTTTTTTTGTATACATCTCTCTACGCAGAAACAGCAAAAAATTCTTGGCATCTGCGTTTGCTGTTTGCTTCGAAGAGCGGAATAGATTTTCATTTGTATGTACGGTACAAGGGTCTACAGTCTACATACAGTACCTGGTACAAGTCCTATAGTCATAGGATAGATAAAGTGTGAGCTGGTGTTGGATTAGGCACCCGGCAAGCAGGCCGGTTCAATTGGGGGAAATCACCTTAGTTGGGGGTCATTTAGATGTTTCCCCCAATCGAGTTTCAAAATCTCCCCCAATTAAGCGTTTTTATTGGGTTATGTGCTCTGTAATGTGTGGGCAGGATTTGGTTTCCCCCAATTAAACCAATTAGTAAAATGCAAGTACATCTTCAGATCATCACATAAGAGGTGTCCAAAACCCAAAACACAATAATATCTTCATTGAGGGTGGAATCCATTGTTGAATCAAACATCAGATAAATATTCTCCGTCTCAAGAAGAAGAATTGGTGGTTCCTCGGAGTGTTTGGTTTTCTTATTGATGGTGGAACTTCCAATATTGTGGAACAAGGGAACTCTCATTAAGGTTCTGATTTGGGGACACCTCAATGCCTACCTTATCAGCTTGTTTTATTAATGGCCCTGATTTTGCTGAACTTTTACATTGATAACAAACAGCAAGAAGCAAAGTTTGCAGCTTTGATGAAAAAGATGCTGTGGATCGACTCGCTCAATCATGAATTCCTAGAATTTGTCAGCATGTAGTACCCAAAGAAGAATCAAACCATTCTTAAAAAACCTTTAGATGGCTCCAGTTGTTTGAAGATGTCTTGCAATGGTTGATGGGGCATTCATGACATGGGGTTGTTGCTTCCCCAACCTGAAGAAGTGCTTGTATGGCAGATTGGTACTATCATATGTATTGTCCCCACCAGGAACATGATGCATAGTCAAGTCAGATGTTGCAGTCATCAGTTTGGATGAAATTCATTCAACTGATGTTTCATTGTTGGAAGTATACTCCTCCAGTGCAAACACTTACCTCTCCCTTGTTGAAAAAATTATAGCAGCATAGACTCATGAAGAAGCTAAGATTTAGTTACATTTTCCTGACGTTTCAGAAATCTCCCCCAATTAGCCCCCAATTAGCCTCCGAAATCTCCCCCAATTAGCCTAATTGGGTATTTTGGGGGACGTCCTCCAATTAAACCGGCCTGCCGGCAAGTGGTACAAGTTTCTGTGGCCTGGCTCCAGTACCTATGATACTTGCGTATGCAGTATGCATGCTACTTGTACCGAGCGTGTTAGGCATTTCACTGGTACACGTACTGTACCAGGTACTTGTACTCCAGTCTGTCATTCTAATAACATGTGGTACGCTGTACTAGTACCTGGTACCTGATGCTACTCCGAGTACCTGGTACTTTGGTACTCTGTATTCCAGGTATTCTGTCTACCGGTAGGCACCACTGGCCGTGGGGCTTATTAACTCCATCATTTGCCTTAACTAACCTCTTCCAATTTCTTCGAGAATGTGTAGAGAACTTACTGCCATCTACTCCAAAATGGGTTTTGAGCATGAAGTTAGATGTGAAATGTTGACAATGATGAATGCAGATTGAGCTCTTGATAGTGTGAGGCTTTGCACACCAGCCACGTCATCACGGTGTGCATGGTGGTGGGCTTTGGACCGTGGATCGATTCCCGTGTAACCATGTTCCACAAGCCCTTCCATCACTGAGTGATGTTGCTTATGGACGTTGACATATTTTTCAAAATCCCATTGGCGCTGCTCGCCATTGTAGACCATATCCCTCAGCTTTTGCTCGGCCATCGTGGCCATGTTAGTGACATTGTTCAGGCCCAAGTAATGGAGGTAGAGCCCGTTGTACGCCATACGGCCGTCACGTTTCTCTTGAGCGGGTTTCACGTATGTCCAGCATCGTGTAATACGCGAGATAATGTCCCAGACCTTACCTCAATTCACAAGGTAGATCGGGTCGGGGACCCTGTCCCTAATGTTCTTGGCGTCAATCACGAAATGCGGCGCCCTTGATATCATTTCATCTTGAATGGTAGGATAGGTAGCATTACCATCATCCTCAGGAATGTTCTCCTGCTTCCGAATAACGTAGGACAGGGGAATCATGCGTTCACCCAGGACGGGGTGGAGATACTCGTCGATTGCCTCCATTGTTTTGGGCCAATCCTTGGCGTTGATAATTGGCAAGTCATCCGGTTTCTTGTACGTCAATTTGAACTCACGAAGTTCTCGGACCTTACGAATCGCTTCAAGCGTAATGTCAGCACGGCGGGTAACCGTTCAACTGACTCGCATCTCCTGATGACGGAGGTAAATGGCCAGGAGTTTGAGGTGTCCTTCGGCACGTTGGTTGACAGGGACCCCGGGATTTGGAATGTTGGCTGCGCCCCCAGCTACTCCCCCTGGTGGTGCTGGTATCATTCCCCCGGGCGTTGTATCATTGCATTCAAACTCGCAATCTCGTCATCGGTGAGTAGGAGTCTGACTTCCTCCAGGGAATCTATTTCCTGTTCATCGACGAGTGCCTGAGCTGCGGCCTCGGTGAAACCTAAGCGGGTCATGGTCGCACGCATAACGGCGTTGTTCATCTTGCAAGAGGACTTGTGAGAAGCAAAAACAGTTTCAAAAAGAGAAGTGAGCAGTCGAAAATGGTTTCACCCAGTCGGTTGATCGGTTCAATGGAGCCCGATTCTGGCATAATCCTATTAGCTTTGTAGTGGCTAGTCCGAAAATTGTATCGAGAATGTTTTAATCGTCGACGGATGTATATGTACTCCTATCAGACGAACTCAACTTCCGGTAAGACGGATCGAATTTACTACCCGCGATGGTACGGACATGCTGGGTCAAAGCGCCCCTTGGATCCCATCATGGTTGCCGGAGAACGCCCAACCATTGTAACGGGGAATGAAGTGTCACCGGTTACCCTTGCATCCAGGCCACGCGGTCCATCGATCGCGTCTTGGTCACTGTGAATTTGACGCATGCCCAGGCGAGAACGCTATCAATCAAGGACACGTGGTTTGAGGACAATCAGCGTCCCGTTGGACAGCCTACAGCTCATGAAACAAATGACATGGCGTCAATGCCCATACCCAGGGAGCGAATGGGTCTGATAAACTGAGAAAATGTAGTCGCGATAACATTGAATAGTCGATATTAGTTGAAGAAGTAAGTCAACGGTAAGCTGCACCGTACCACAACTATACGGTACTCCGGAACAGTCCATTACTGCAGCACGGCCGCTTTTTATCAAATACACTTCCGTCTCGTAGTGTAGTACGTACTCCACTCCGAGTACCAATTAGTATCTTTGAAGCCGTTCCTTAAGTGCGACAAAACAGAAACAAAACTCGTCGGATAATCTTTTCTGTTGTTGCTTTATCGGATCAGCGATTTTCGTCCCCAACAGTTGTCAACAAAAACAAAGCGTTTCGTCACATACGCATACAGCAATGTGGAAATGATTTACTTCGCGCAAGCATGTCTTGGAGACCAGTTTTTTTGTCCAGAGAACACGGGCAATGACCGTTCGATTGTTGACTGCCTTCTGACGTTGTAAATTGGAATGGTTGGTGGTGGATGGGTTTTACACGGAATCAGGCATCCGAAACGTTTCTGTTATTGTTTTGTTGTTGTGAAATCCCGACAGATCGGAAAACCTTTTCTGTCGGAAATGGGTTTTTTTTGGGCTCCACAGAACTAAATAAATAAATGTCGGAGTTTTTGTTGACCATAAGGGACGACTATTCAACAAAACAGAAACAAAAGTGGAGTTTTGTTTCTGTTTTGTCGTTCTATAAGGACCGGCCTGAGGTCTCGGAGAATTACTGTAGCGGAACGTTATCTTACTAACTCGATATGCATAAATAGATTATATGTATAGTACATTACTATATCATATTCTTCTTCTGTGTATTGTATGATTCCGACCGGTATTACTCGTTCCTTGCATAACATCGGTCATCGTGTATCTTCAAGGTACTTGTAGTGTAAATCGGCATTTAGTCATTCAATTTCAGTCACATAGTATATGGAAGCGTGTGGCCGAGCTGGCGCTGAGACCTGGGACTCAGTGTACTTGGACATAAGCGATATTTACATACAATGAGAATGACAATCCTATTACCAGGAGCTATGTAGGCTGCGTATAATTACATATTGGCGGGACATTCTAACCGTGAAAGCCCCTTCTCACGAGTACTCCAGTACCTTTTCTCAAGTCTACCAGCGTACATGTATACATTTTTATTCTTAGCAAGAACTTGCGACAATAAGCCCGCACGCCAGGTTCACTCTGATCACTATTCGGACGTTTGATACTGACGATGTCGTTCATCCGAGCCCCACCCAATGATACGAAAGCATATCATCCCAATGCTCAAAAGCGTAGTGCATCATTTGTATCTCAAGGTGACGAGGTGTTGCCGGCCCCTCGTCTGAGGTACGAAGGGAGCAAGGAATACGACGAAGCCCGAAGGGCATTTTCTTCTCAACAACGCAGCGCCGAGGGTTCCGCTTCCACAGCGGTGCAGGCGTCCAGACGAACGAAGAGTCTTTCGCCATCTCAATCACAAGACGAGGGATTCTTGCAGCTCTTTCCTCCGAGCGTGTTTCCAAACATTGGAGAAGACAACGATGCGAATGCAGATGACCTCCCGAATCCGCCCTCAGTTGACGGATCCTCAGCGTCTCCGCCTCGAGTGATTGCATCGAGAGGCGAATCAGTCCCACCGAATGTAGTGTACGGTAAGGCTGTCGGTGGCTACGTTCTTGATGATGAAACCAAGGTCCTAGCCGTGGCGACCAAAGTTGTCGAAGACAAAGAATGTGACGGTATCTATCGACCTGAAGCCTACTACTACGATGAGGCTGATCGAGGTTCTCTGATCATGTCGAACAAGAGGAGACACTGGTGCATCATCGTTGGTTGTGCCCTTGCCATGTTCGTAGGTGTGTTGTCCATCATAATGGCGTTGGTGATTCAGTCGACAATGGGTCCCAATATCGACGCCTCCCAAATGGTCACAACCGCACCAACCGGGTCTCCATCGACGGGCGCAGATGCCATTTTCATGAACG
Source organism: Fragilaria crotonensis (assembly GCA_022925895.1). Taxonomy (NCBI): domain Eukaryota; phylum Bacillariophyta; class Fragilariophyceae; order Fragilariales; family Fragilariaceae; genus Fragilaria; species Fragilaria crotonensis. The sequence goes on along the minus strand of JAKSYS010000070.1, from coordinate 27,085 downwards.
AGATGTCCGCCATTGTCGGGGATGGCGTTTTTAAAGAGAGCTCTTACTTGGGGCGAGCAGCAAACTGGATGATGAATGATGACCCGAAGGGTTTGGGTCCCTTTGACCCGACGTTTCTTCAACGTTTCATATTGGTAGTGATCTATTTGTCAACCACTTCAACTATGGGTGGAGCTTGGCAAACTTGCAACCCGCCTGGAACCGAGGAAGATGCAAGTTGCAGCTTTGGAGTCTTGATACGTCAAGAGGACGATTCTCTGGGTTACCAATACCAACAAAGCTTTCGTTGGCTGAGTGCTGAATCTGAGTGTGTGTGGGCTGGAGTGACATGCGACGAAGGTCGAGTAAATTCCATCTCGTTAGGTAAGTGTGTATACTCATTACGTACTAACGAGCTCTCAAGTTATCTCACTGCTACCTGTGTCGCTTGATCCACTCGCACAGCCGGCCAAAACATGACTGGAACACTCCCAGAAGAAATCGCCTTTCTTCCCTTTCTGCAGAGTCTTTCGTTGCATTTCAATGAATTTACTGGGAGCATCCCAGCCAAATATGCGCGGATGCGCTACTTAGTCAATCTGGACCTTCACAGCAACCAGCTTAGTGGCTCCATTCCTAACGACCTTTATGAGAATGTCATATTGGAGCAACTGAACATTGGAGAAAATCAGTTGACGGGCTCCATCAGTTCCCTTGTGGGTCAATTGACGAGCCTTAAAGGATTGCACGTGGATAACAACATGCTGGAAGGTTCTATTCCAGAGGAGATCGGAAAGTTGCGATTCTTGATGTACACTCGATGGAATGATAATCGATTGGTTGGAAGTATTCCAACTTCGATCGCTCAATTGACAAGCTTGTTGGAACTTTGGCTGCAGAGGAACGCTCTCACCGGCAGTATCCCTTCTCAGATCGCAGCCTTACAAGGGCTGGAGGACATACAGCTGTTCGAGAATCGTCTCAAAGGTACAATTCCGGAGGAGCTATACACCATGTTACATCTGCGACGACTGGAATTGTCGAGCAATGACTTAACAGGCAAAATAAGTTCTAGCCTCGGCCAGTTGGTTCGACTGACGGATTTACGCGTAGCCAAGAACGCGTTGACAGGCACCATTCCATCGCAGCTGTCCAGTCTCACCAAGTTGCGCATTGTTTGGTTGCATATGAACCAGCTAGAAGGCAACGTTCCTCAAGAAATATGCAACAATTTGGGTGAGGGATTTTTGGAGTACCTGAACGCGGATTGCGGTCCGCAAGAAAGTCCAGCAAATCCGTGCGACTGTTGCACTGGCTGTTGCGATCGATCGACTGAGATTTGCCTTCTCACCAACTTCGCTATCTCAAATTAGGATTTGTGATCAACTATACAAGTTCTAGCTCACTACATTATGTCTAGTACCGGTATTTCCATGCATTGAAAACCAATTGTAAGTTGATATAGTGTCGGCTCTTGTTTCCTAATGACAATAACCACTTAACCGTACAGCATCGTAACAACCAATTCGTGTCTGCGGGTTGTCCGAGGTGAGAAGGCGTTCCAGTTCGTTGATACCAGTTCCATCCAAAGATGTTTTCGTGACACCACGATCGCTTTCCATCATGCTATCAATGGCCACCTGTTTTGGCATTTGCATATGCAAATTCAATGGCCCTCTCATCACTTGTTGTCGAGGACCCCTCGAAGCAGCATGACTCCTAATGGCATACGTCAACTCGGCGGTGGATCCCATGGGGTACTGCAAAAGAACTTCATCTGGGAAGAAGCTGAATCCACCCATCGCCGATGCTTCACCAGAGGGGAAGTGCCGTTGAATGAGTACGGATTCTATTACAGAGGCTAGATCCTCTGCCCCTTGGCAATTCTTCGGCAGCGTGCAGGCGTCAGAGAATCTCTTCGCCAATAGACCGTTTCGAAGTTGTAGCACATGCACTACCGCGTCACTCGCCCCTTCCTTACTCTGTCCGACTGCGACAACATCTCTGCATTTATTGTACGTGCTACCAAAAAGCAGCGAAGCGTCCTCAAATTCCGCCCGCAACGGTATCATTGACTGCCCTCCATTGCCTCCGTCGAAAACCTCACTCAAAACCCGATCAAATAGTAGTTTGTACTCATTCTGCGTTCCCGATCCATAGAGAGCATCAAACGACTTGGCCCTCAAATCATAGGCTTCCTCAATGTGATCCAGAACTATTGTCATGTCTTCATACTTCGGATAAGGTCCAAAGTACCTGTACTTCGATGCCTTCTCGCCCACATGTCGTCTTGGTACAGCAGAGAAGCGAGGGTGGTTCGCATCGCCGACAGAAGCACAGAGCTACGGAAATGACGAGTCGTCCTTCAAGAGGACGTTGTAAGGGGGAGATGGTGCTTGATGAGTGATGAGATTTGCTTCCAAGTAATGGTACCAACCTATCACCTTCACTCGGTGTCAACAGAGCGATTTGAATTTTGCATCTACCGACTGTAGTACCAGTACTATCATACAGTACACCACAAGTAAACGCGCACCTGTGAAATTAAAACCTACGCTGCACTGGACTGCGATGCCATCGTTGTACTGTGCTACCGTGAGGTCATCCATCGAAATGTGAAACTTGATACGCTGTACTGTCCGGTCTCTAACTAATTTCGTACGAACTACCCGAAATGTCAAATGCCATTTGACACGTTCGACGAGTTTGTCGTTCATACGATTGAGTGCCGAATTTTACTGTAGCTTATAATTTCTCAGAACGTACTTTGTGTGAACCCTTCCTACAGTAATTTTCCTACGGTACTACGTACTATTTTCTACGATTAGAGTATCATCTCCGGTGATAGTCTCAAGTGGTTATTTTGCCCAATCTATAGGCTAACCCCCTCACGCTTCCTTCCAGGCAAGCCAATTCCTCTCTATAGGAATTCATTGTTTCCTTTCCAAGGACACCCAGGCTGATCCTTTCCAAGGATCTACTCCCCGATTGCTCCGCAATCGCCTACGCTGCAGCTCTGAGTCAACTCCGTTGACTATCTTCTACTCTACGGTTTCCAACCTACAAGCAAGTCTCTCCGAGCGCCTAAGTTACCAACTAGGCTACCTATCTTATCTACAAGCACGCCGTGCTTTGCTCTTCTAAGACCTTTCCAAGTTCGCTATTCCTTCTGATCTCTCCGAGATGGCGTCTCCGACTCCAACTTCCGACCCCGTCACCGCGTCTCCGACGCCACCTGTCTCCGACCCTATCGTCGCCTCTGATAGGCCCGATAAGCCCATTATGGGCAACATTGTCTCCCTTTCCAGGGATGATTGGTCCGCTTGGACTGGCGGTAAGCCAGCTCCTGGTTGGGTCGGCCTCGATCCGAGCGCCGCCGACGACATCACGTCACCAAATCAACTCCGCCCTGTCCATGCCTCCGCCTCACAAAGGGTACAACTTTCGTCGTACCGGCATGACGACCCTATTTACCCAAGCGAGCAGTCTCGTAGACTTCCAGAACGCCGTTTGGGACCATCTCGTCGATTGTGGGATGGATACCATCGCTTATCTCCCGATCCCGAAAGCTCCTCCGTGATGACGAACGTCGTCAGGAGCCACTCCGCTACACCGTCGCGACAGCAAAGACTCTCAGCTCCCAGCAGATTCTTCGTTACGACAAGTATGACAAGTCGAACGACCTCGCCGCCACCAAGTTCCTTCTTCGTCTCTCGATCCCGCTCTCATGAGCAAGATCAAAGAGAAAATGGACGACGACGACTCGTTTCACGTCGTCTGGCTTCAGCTGATCAAGACGATCCAGTCGACGTCGATCGAGCGCTTTGAAGACCTGAAGGCCGCGATCAAGGCTCGCCACCCGTCCCAGTACGCCGGCGAAAACCAAGCCCTCGCCGCCGATTATCGCAAGGACGCACGTGAGCTCACGACGGCAGGTCAGTACGACCACAACCTCACGCTCACGATGCTCAAGACTTTCCTTTGGCCGGAGGAGCGGAAACGAAGACTTCCGCTTTCCTCTCCGTTCGACGAAGCAGCGACTTGATCAGGCGCTCCTTGACATTGGGTACAAGGAAAGTCAGGCGCCCATGCTCACATGGTCGCCGAGAAATTGACGTTCCAAGATATTTGTCGCCAAGCTGAAGACGCGTACCGTACGCAATTTGACAGAAAGGAATGGCCTCCAGCGAGTCATGCACCTGATGTCCGAGCTCCGTCTGCGACGTTTGGTAATGTCGCAACTGCCCCCGCAGGTATCTCCCGAGCCGAGGTACTTACGCTGATTCAGTCCCAGGCATCCGGGACTGAAACGACGACGAAGAAGGGCAATTGCCACAAGTGTGGAAAACCCGGTCATTGGGCGAACAAGTGTCCGGAGCTCAATCGTAAGTCCGGATCGTCCTCCCCCTCTGGGTCCCGCCAGGATCGCACCAACAAACATAAATCCTGGCGCACAATTCCACCACTTCCCGGAACTAGCAATTCCAAGAAAGTGAAGGATAAAACCTTCAACTGGTGCGAAAAGTGTCGTCGTTGGACCGTCACGCACACGACCGCCACTCACACCGGTGGAGAACGTCGTCCTCCCGCTCCGGCACCGTCGCCAAGAGCAAATCTCAGCATGTTGGCGCCGGATCCTTCTGTTTGGTTGCTTGACTTCCCAGTCCAACCAAACGTTGCGTCTTCTTCTCGTTCGCTCTTAACCCTCATCCGAGGCGCGAACCCATGGCTACTTTTTGCTCTTTCCCTCGCTATCTGTGCCATTGTTCCTAATTTGGTTACTTTGGCTATCTACCTTGCGTCCGCCATTCCATGGTCGACCATTTTGGCTTGGGTCGCCAACAATCTTCACCAAGTTTTGCTCCGCCACCCAACGCTCGCGTTCGCTCCTACCGTTTGGGTCACTCTTCTCTTTCTCTCGGTCTTCCCGTCAACGCTTCTACAGCAACCTCCCGTTGCTTCGACGGCTCCCTCATCTCCTCCTCCGCTCACTCGTCTTCAACGTCGTCGCTTCTCGCGACTCCTCAAGAAGTCGTTCGCTCCGCCACGCTTCAATTCTGGCATTCGCGTCAACAAGCTACACCGTTCGTACCCCCTCCGTCTCCGACAACAGGGATACGTCGCTTCGCGACCTCCTACGGTCGCTGAGCGCGATGGCTTTCGTCACTTCGAGACTCTCAAAGAACGCGCACTCCGTCTTCAACGTCGTGCTGACTCGCTTCGCAATTCTCGTCGCCCTGCACCGTTGCCGCCTCCCACAGGCCAAAAGGGAGAGGGATACACCAAAACCAAGCGTTCGTGTCCTTCCTGGTGCTCCAAACGCCCACGTTCGTCGCCACGAACCGCGAAGTATTGCCCTGTGGCACCCGACAACACCGCGAAGTATTGCCCTGTGGCACCCGCCAACTCGCCCGACCCGTTCGCAATCGCTCCGCTCACGTTCCACCAACGTGCCGCCGCCAACAAAATCCTCTCGCACGTTCATCTGGCATGCCATTCGACGCCGCTTCGCATGGCTCTCCAGGCTCCCGCTCGCATGCGAGAAGCCCTCGGACCCAAAGCAAACACGAGCCCCATCATTTGGGACTCGGGCGCAAGCATTTCGATCACGCCCGACATCTCCGATTTCGAAGGCCCCGTCACGTCGCCCGGAACGATCACGCAGCTAAAGGCATCGCGAAGGGTCTACAAATTAAAGGCCAAGGCGAAGTCACTTGGGCTGTCCACGATCAGCTTGAAACCTTCGACTCCTCAAGGTCCCCGCGTTTCATGTTCCCAACATCAAAGTCCGACTCCTCTCGACGTCCAGTCTCCTCCAGACTTACCCTGACGAAACGATCACCATCGAACCGAATCGTTTGACGCTCAGTGGCGTCCCGAACGACGTCAACCGAGGACCCGTCACTGCAAACGTCAACCCGCAGAACAATCTCCCAACGTCGGAAGCGTACAACGCAACCGATCCTTTCAAGGCCGCCGACGCTCTCGTTTCGATTGTGAATACCGTTCACGAACGAAACCTCAACCTCAACGAAGCAGAGAAAGAATTGCTTCGTTGGCACTATCGTTTGGGTCACGTCGGTTTCAAGAAGGTCCAGTTCATCCTGCGTTCCGGTGTCGTCAGCAAAACGGAAGAAAGTCGCCGATTGCAAACCGCCGCATGTCGACTTACCTCGTTCCCAAAATGCGCTGCCTGCCAATATGGCAAACAACATTGACGTCCAATTCCTGGCACGACGCCTTCGTCTGTTGTCAAAGATAGAGCGCACGCTCTTAAAACAGACAATCTCCTCCCAGGTCAACGCATTTCGGTCGACCATTTTATTTGCAGCACTCGTGGACGTCTACTTACCTCCGCTGGAAAACGAAACTCGACGACATGTATACCGGTGGTTGCATCTTCGTCGACCACGCCTCCGGGTTTATTTTTGTCGAGCATCAAGTAAGTTTGAACTCCCACGAAACGCTCAAGGCAAAGAGAGTTTTGAGCGAATGTGTCGCAACACAGGAGTGACGCCGCAAGAGTATCTCGCCGACAACTCGAAAACGTTCACGTCCGCCGAGTTCTCTCGCAACCTCGCCGAGTTCCAACAAGTCATCCGATTCGCCGGCGTCGGCGCTCACCATCACAATGGGATCGCCGAACGCAACATCCGAACCATCATGGCGATCGCACGAACCATGATGCTGCATTCGGCCATCCATTGGCCGGATGTCGCCGACCCCACACTTTGGCCCCTCGCCGTCAAGCATGCTGTGTTCCTAGTGAACCACATGCCCGACCCACGAACTGGCCTCTCCCCGCACGACGTCTTCACAAAGACTCGTTGGGAGCAAAAGAAATTGATGGACGTCCACGTTTGGGGATGTCCAGTATACGTCCTCGACAAAATGATTTCGGACGGCAAGAAATTGCCACGTTGGACTCCTCGCTCAACTCGCACCGTCAATCTCGGATTCTCCGACAAACACGCCAGCTCGGTCCCTCTCGTTCTCAATCCACAAACGGGTTACATTACCCCACAGTTTCACATCGTCTTCGACGACTGGTTCGCCACCGTTCCCGCTTCCGTCGACGACCTTCCGAACTTCAACGACGACAGCTGGAAACGAATGTTCCAAGACTCTACGTTTCAGTACGTCCTCGACGACGAAGACGAAGAAAGGTTGATTGTTGAGTCAACTGACTACGAGCAAGCAAACGAGCTCCTCTCCCAGATGCAACGCGTCGCAACCGCTCTCGACAACGCGACTCCTCCGCAGGTTCTCCCAGTCGCTCCGCCTCCGCTGTCAACTCCGTTGCCGCCTCCAAGGGAGCAAATCGCGACGCCACCACCAGTCGTTGTGCCTCCTCCCCTTGCCACTCCGTTGCTGACTCCAAGGGAGGCGACTCCGCAACCGCCTACGCCGATTGCGCCTCAACTCCCGACTCCAACTCCAGTCAAACTCTTCCCATCGTCGCCGACTCCAATTCGTCCTGCGAACGAAAGCGACAACAAAGTGAGCGAGCAACCAGTCGTCCCGAAAGCAACAAAAGCAAAGAGCACACCTGTTAAACACGAACCTCGTCGCTCCACTCGCAATCGTTCGGCACCTGTCCGCCTCGGATACGACGGACAACAAGGACACGGATACATGGCCGAATTCGACGGAACTTCCCTCGAATGGCTGTACAACGAAGTCGCCGAGTGTCTTTCGCCACCTCCCTCATCGTATAAGGCGAGTGTCAGCGATCCTGACACTCTGAGCTTCGCCGAAGCAATGGCGGATCACGACAACATCGAAAAATGGCTGAAGGCTGCAAACGACGAAATTCAAAGTTTGCAGAAAAACGGTACATGGATCGAAGTGCCGATCACGGAAGCCAAGACTCGAATTTTGCCCGGTACTTGGGTGTTTCGTCGCAAACGTACTCCCGATGGTACTATCAGTAAGTACAAGGCACGCTACTGTGTAAGAGGCGATCTCCAAGAAAACGTTCAGGAGACTTTTGCCCCAGTCGTGGCTTGGAGTACTGTACGGTTGTTCCTAGTTCTCTCACTAACTTTGAACTGGAAAACTTGCACAATCGACTTCAGCAGCGCGTTCGTTCAAGCCCTTTCGGATCCAGTCTGGATCCATTTGCCACGTGGATTCCACTCTCCGAGAGGCCACGCCACGTGCCTGCGACTCCTGAAAAGCCTTTATGGCTTGAGTGTGGCACCAAGACTTTGGTACCAGCATCTATCGGAGGCTCTTCGTGAAGAAGGCTTTAAAGCCTGCGCTAACGACCCGTGTCTACTCTACAAAGATACAATTATGGTCGTTCTATACGTCGATGATTTAGGTATCGCCTATCGCGACCAAAACGACCTTGATAAGCTCTTCGCGAACTTGGAAGCGAAGAACTTAAGTTTTACTCGCGAGGGTACGTTCACCGACTTCCTCGGCATCAATTTCACTCGCGACGCGACGAATGGGACCCTGACCCTCACTCAGAAGGGTCTCATTCAAAAGATCAAGGAAGCGACTGGCATGTCCGACAGCAATTACAATTGGACGCCAGCCGCTCAGGCCGCACTTGGAATCGACCCCGATGGACCTCCCATGACGGAAACGTGGAGCTACCGTTCAATTGTCGGCATGCTCCTCTATTTGTCCACAAACACTCGCCCCGACATCGCGTTCGCCGTCAGCCAGGTCGCCAGGTTCTGTCACAACCCGAAACGAAGCCACGCGTCCGCCGTCAAAACTCTCGTTCGCTACTTGCATCGCACGAGCGACATGGGCATGATCGTCAAGCCCACCGGCACGCTGGATCTCGACTGTTATGTCGACGCCGACTTCGCCGGTCTCCATGGCCGTGATCCCGATCGTTCTCCGACCTCCGCGAAGTCTCGAACTGGGTACATCATCACGCTCGGCGGATGTCCCATTTTGTGGAAATCTCACCTCCAAAGTGAGATCTCCTTGTCCACGCTCGAAGCCGAATACTCCGCTCTCAGCTCCGCGATGCGTACGCTCTTGCCCTCCGTTCCATGCTCCAGGAAGTCGCCTCCGGCATCAAACTTCCTCGCACGTTCACGTCGACGATCAAGTGTCAAGTCTTCGAGGACAACAATGGCGCCCTTCTTCTTGCCGTAAACCAACGCATTACCAACCGCACGAAGTACTTCCAGGTGAAGTGGCACTTCTTCTGGCAGCACGTGCGTGATGGCACGGTCGCCATCGTGAAGGTCGACACTCAGGAGCAGTGGGCGGATTTTCTTACGAAAGGACTAAATCGTGAGTTTCGAACGCGTCCGCAAACTGGTCCAAGGATGGTAACGGCCACCCAAACCCTTGTGTCTCTTGTTCAAACTGTAACCCTCGTTTGACTCGTATCTATTTTAACTGACGTTTTGTGATTTGTTTCAGCATTTATGGATGAAAGGGAGAATTGAAACCTACGCTGCACTGGACTGCGATGCCATCGTTGTACTGTGCTACTGTGAGGTCATCCATCGAAATGTGAAACATGATACGCTGTACTGTCCGGTCTCTAACTAATTTCGTACGAACTACCCGAAATGTCAAATGCCATTTGACACGTTCGACGAGTTTGTCGTTCATACGATCGAGTGCCGAATTTTACTGTAGCTTATAATTTCTCGGAACGTACTTTGTGTGAACCCTTCCTACAGTAATTTTCCTACGGTACTACGTACTATTTTCTACGATTAGAGTATCATCTCCGGTGATAGTCTCAAGTTGTGACATCTCCTGATGTGCCCGCATGTCCCGCAGACTGCGGAGATGAGAGATGATACACAAAATCTATAATTGGCCTTCATCTTTCAGCCTGGAGATCAGAACATGGCGAAAGCGTTATCGCGCTGCCATTTTTACCCGCAAGTCGCAAGACAAGTAAGACACCTAACCACATCGTCCGATTTTCTAAATCTTCTAAAAGGTCACCTACCCCATATCAATATCTCCACGAATCCCTACGATCTCGTTACTCATGGCCGTGGAGAGTCCTACCATGACACAGCCGCCCCATTCGCAGTGGTTTCACCATCCTCAAAGGATGAGGTCATGGATGTTGTCAAGCTCTGCTCCGACCATCGGATACCCATCATTCCTTTTGGCGCTGGGACCAGTGTTGAAGGTCACGTGTGCGCCATTCACGGGGGCATTAGTTTGGATATGAAACTATTGGATTCCATCGAACATCCCATCGTAGCTCCTAGCATTCCAATGGATGCTGGAAGTGGTGCAGTCTCTGATCCCATCGCCAAGGTTGGCGCTGGGGTGACACGGAAACGTCTCAATGACGAGCTTCGTCACACGGGCCTGCACTTTGTTGTTGATCCAGGTGCTGATGCCACAATTGGAGGTATGGTGGCATGCGGAGCATCGGGAACCACGGCCGTCCGATACGGTTCGATGCGAGAAAATATATTGGGCATGGAATGCGTTTTACCAGATGGAACGTTCGTCAAGTGTGGAACGAACGCCCATAAGAACTCGGCTGGATACGATCTGACATCGCTCATGACGGGATCCGAGGGGACGTTGGGGGTTATCACTTCAGTCACTGTCAAGTTGCACCCGATACCGGCCCATGTGATTGGCGCGGTGTGTGTATTTGACAGTCTCTTCGCAGCGGCAGAAGCTGTGGCGGCACTCAAGCTACTTGGAATCCCCATGGCACGATGCGAGCTCCTAGATCAGACAAGTGTATCGGCGTTCAACAAATACAACATATCCAGAGGTGATGGGAAAACGGCCCAAATGGACGAGAAGCCAACCTTGTTCTTGGAATTCCACGGACTGGGAGAAAATTCGCTGCAAGAACAGGTTGATTTGACTAGGATTGTTTGCATGGACGAGTTTGGAGCATACAATTTCCAATTTACGAGCGGAGAGGAAGACCGCAAATCCTTATGGGCGGCGCGACACCAGCTATATTATGCGTCGATTTGGTTCCGCGAAGGAGCGACTGGTGCGATTGTTACGGATGCATGTGTCCCACTTTCAAAGTTTGCAGAGCTCATGACACAAACGGCCCACGACGTAAAGAGGCTCAATGTGATTGGCCCCTGCTTTGGTCATGCTGGTGATGGGAATTTTCATTGCATTCTTCCGATTCGTGACGACGACACAGATGAATACCTGTCACGCCTTCATGCTGTGAATGACAACCTGATGCAGCGCACTCTTGATGCAGGAGGCACCTGCACTGGCGAACATGGTGTTGGGTACGGTAAAATCAAATATCTGCGCCGTCAATACGGTGATGGAGCAGTCCACATGATGAAGCTCATCAAACAATCTCTCGATCCGAACAATATAATGAATCCTGGCAAGGTTATTGATATCTGAAGCGACGAAATGGGTGTACCATATTGCTGAAACCATCCCGACTGTTTCGGTGCCACAGCGAGAAATGTTACAGGCACACAGATCTTTTTAAGTAATTGACGATGCCCTTGTGTGCATTGAAGGGGCATGGGGGGGGAGGGGGCGTGATCCACCATTTCGTTTCACCTCTAAGTCGACCAAATACCCCACTCTTGCAGCTTTTGAATCATGTCACGGGACCAAACTGTGTAGCCCTCCAGTGACGGATGTAGATAATCCGACATGAGCGTTTGGTTGATTTCACTGCCGTCGTTGGTTAAGAACAACGTTGTTCCGTCATAATATTCGAATTGCGCCGACACTTCTGTCAAACACTTCAAACGCGCATTGACCCACAGAAAATCCTGCCAATAGGGATTATCGTCCAAGCGACTGGATCGACTCGGCAGAAGGCCCTGGAGAATGATGCGCGATGCATCTGGCTTTTTCAGCAGAACTTCCAACGCAACAGCTATAATTCCGACCAAGATGGCTTCTCTGGAACAATTGTCGCCGCCGGAATCGTTAGTGCCAATCAAGATCCACCATGCAGTGGGATTGAGCGACGGGGGAATTTCACCATTCTGAAGTCGATATAGCAGTTGGTTGCATCGATCTGCCGAAATCGCAAGGGGTATGGCATGTCCTTCCCATGTCGATTTCCACAACTCGGCTACGGCTCTCAATGAGCTCTTCCGGATTCCTAACTCTGTCCCCAACCAGTGTTCAAAGATAGAATCCCCAACCAGGACAACGTCGAGATCTGTGGGGGCATTGGCGGCCATGTTTTGATTGCGTTCAAATGCCGCCTGCCAGGCCTCGCCAAACGACGCAGTCCTTTTGACCGGAATCGTCGGGTTTTTACACCTACATAACATTCCGTCCCGACAAAAGTCGGTTCTGTTGTTTCGAATGTCTTGAAAGAGTTGTGAGAAGGATACGTTCAGTGTCGCTGCACAACCCAACGAGTCAGCCGTTTCAAGAAATTTTGACGCATCCACATCAACATTAGAAGGTCGATACGATTTATAGCTGGAGTAAACCCATGGCCCCAACAGTATAGCAGCCAAGAGTAAACTAGCTGCAGCTTTCCAGGTGTTGCTGAAACAGGATGTATCATCTTCGTCGTCACCGTCTCTTGAAATCTCGAGAAAGACACGACTTCGAGGCACCAACGGAACGACGTCATTATCGTTATCGTTATTACGGTCGTCGTGATCATTATCCATTTCGTCGTCGTCCATGGGGAGGCGGCGATGGTGTACTGCTCCGCTGCTTCTCATCGCGGTACAAAGTCTGGCCATTTTCTACCCGCACAAGATTTCTGAAGCGACTTAAACGCGCGAACCCGGAAAGCGCAGGGCAAATTGTTGAAACACACCAATTTTTCTTTTTTTAGGTCGATGCTTTTCACTGAAAACAAAACTCGACCTCTTTTTAATAAATCGTACCCGTGCTGGAAACGAAAATGTCGCCCAATTATTCCGACCAAAATGGCGAAGTGGACCGAGGAGAAATTTGACGAGTACACCTCCGTTCACGCAAGACGACGACGACGAAGACAACGAACGCAAGAGAATGGCGCTCCTTGCTTTGGCTGACATAGTCAGTCAGACAATGAAATGAAAGAGAGTCGTGTCACTGGAGTTGAAGCGACGGCAAAACGGCCCATAGAAAGAAAGCGTGGATTGCACACGAGTGCGACGTAAGAAGGCACCAAAAAACTGAGTTCATAGTGGGAGAATAACGTTGATGATCCGCAGCCTCACAATCCACATTGGGCAAGGGAGTAAAGACAAAGTTTCCGCTGGCCCTATTCATCGTCTTTTAATGATTGTCGACGTGATATCGTCCGACAAGGTGGCCATTGACTTGCGATTTTGTGCGGCACAACACCGTGCATGCTGTTCGACGTAAGAAAACTCGGAGTACAACTCTACCGGTAGAGTAGGCAATCTATTTGGAATAATGATACTTCTCCTCTTACTAGTAATAGTCAAGTGCAATCGACGACTGAAGGAAACCAAACTTTTTTCATTTGTGTCGTGTGAATCCAACGTTCTATCAAGTGTACACGCAGTGATCGACAAAGGAGCTCATTCTACTCCGATGATGACCAATTTGCGTGTTGATCGAGCACCCTAAACAGCTTAGGTAACTGATTCAAAGGGAGCACATGCAACGTCACAGGTGGTCGCATCTTTTGGATTGCCGTGTCTGTGGAGAGCCATTCCCATTTTCTTGGTTTCGTTTTCCGTGTATGCATCAGGCTTCGGAACCTAGATTGCCACGACTGCGTTCGGACTACATACAAAAATCAGATAAACAATGCTTAAAACGTAAGTCCATCTATCTGAAGCTCAAAATTCTGGTGTACTGTATGTATGCATATCTAATACATAACCCTAATCCCCTGTGAACAAAATCCTGCATGTAATTCCAGAGAATCGTGAGGCGACAGGCGCCTGATAGCTGAGAGCAATCTAGCTAGTGCTTCTTGGTCTCTTTTGTCTTGAGGTATCTCCTTTGACTAAGGCCGCCCACCTTTTCGATCAAAAGATCAAGACAACCGTAGAACTTGCCAGGAGTGTGGATGATCAACGGGGAAGCCTTCGTCACACTGTGAATTAAAACGCCTTCTCTGTCTTTGAAGAAGACGCAACCATGTTCTAAACCTCTCGGCCATTCTGCGACTCCAAACAATTCGTTCTCGTAGTCCAGAACAAGTGCCTCGCGATCATGATACAGAAGCCCTGACATCACAGCCTGGTCATCTTCGGTCTGACCGATATCCACAAGCTCCAGAAGTCGGTTAATGTTTCGTGCTGACCCGGCGAATAAACCAGCATTCAAGAAAACGCTCTGGTGGTACCGTCCCGTTCTTTGATACGCGAGCTCAGACATGAAAGTCTTCCATGCATTAACGTTGAAGCCATCCTCATATGGGCAAGAGCTTTCTCCAGACGCGCACGCTCTCACATTTCGTTTCCCAGTGATAGGATCGAAATAGTCCAGCGGACTTGCTTGGCTCATGGCCGATACACAGCACTGAGACTCGGCTGACATGACCACTGCATCAGGAAGGTTCTTTGTCATTCTCTGATAGGTGGATATGAAATGGGACACGATATTCGCAGCCGATTCATTGTCAGGGACATTAAGCATAACGTCCCTCGCGTCCGAAACAACAACGAGCGTGTCGTCGCTCATTGTGTTCAGCATTTCGCGAACGTACATGTACTTGTCACCCCACCCAGTGAAGCTTTTGCCATATCCGAATGTTGTTGTCTGTATGGCAGACTTCTTTTCTGCCTTTTCGCTTGTCTTGAGGAAATATCCAAGCGATGAGTTCTCCTTGTGCTCCACGGTGCCGTCTGTCTCAAACATAATGACGTGGACCTTCTTGAATGTGGACTTGTTCAAACGGAGAGAGCTCGAGTGCTCGACGGCAAATGGAACCTTTCTGAGTGTCAAGCCGAACTCGCGGATGCCGTAATCCACTTCATAGAACAACTCCAAAGTCGACTCAATACGCGGAGTGAAGAGCTTCGACATGAGATCCCACGAACGAGAAACGTCGCTGGCGGTGACGTCCGCCAGCTTACCCTTCGTCGCGAACATGGTTTCATTGCCATGGTCTCCCCAACCTGATACTCCAAACGACTCCCATGCTCCGATTTTTTCGAGCAATGATCGTGCGTCAACTTCAGCCGTCTCGAGGTGCCCAACAAAGTTAAGTTTTGGGACAAACTTTGTGTCGATCCAGCTGCTAATTGGAGTCCAATGCTTGTCGTCGCAGGTCCGAATTAGTGTTGCGAAGCCTGTCATGGTCTGGTAGTTGCGGAGACAGTCGTCGCCTTAGGAACAGCACGACCGTTTGATTGAGGCATCGTTACTCATCACTTTGTCGACAAAGGTGGATAGGAAGCGATCCTTGGGGTCACGAAGGAAGGTGGCTCTCGTGTAGTCGGGGGAATTCATCATCTCTGTGGCCTTCTCGATGGAGTAGTCTGAGAGGCGGACTAGTCCCTCAAAAGAATCAACATCGAGCGACTTCCAGTTTTCAAATCCCATCATGCGTCGAAGTAGCATCAACCACAATGTATCAGCGACCTTGGGAACGGGAAAGAAAATGCTTATGGCTCTCTATCACGATCGGGGAAGAGTCGAACATATATGAAGATGGATCATCTTGTTCAACTGGAGTATAGGATTTTGAATCTATGGTGTTATTTGATAATTGCACAGAGCAGCATAGCATGAAAACTATGGCTGTTGAGGCCAATTTCGTTAGTTCGATCATCTTCCGAGCTATGTGCTGGGCGGGAGAGAATGGACAACGGATTAGTTAGTCAGCAAATATCGTCTTGGCTTCCATCCCATCTTCCAACGTTTTGGCACTCACGTACGGACTCGTTTAGTGTACTAATTGTGTGCAGTTCTATGGGTTTCATGTGAATGCTCGTGCGAATGATATTGAACTCCGCAGGAGCGCACCATGAAGACTCTGATGACTTCATGACTTCATACAGTTCAGCTTATTACTATCTATTTTTTTCGATAAGTTCGCTCTCCTATTTACAATCTGAGTTTTGAATTTATCAACATAATAGAATCCGAAATTACATAGAACGCACATTTGTGACGTCCGAACTTGTATGATATAGCGGGGTCATTGAAAATCCAGGTTTGGAATCGTTCTTTTCTACTTCATACGTTTTTTACTCTTAGTACTTGTACCGTAGTTGGCACAATGAGAACTGTCATTCGCAGATACTTTCGAATCCTTGGAATGACTGCGCCAACGTTTATGTCTATTACGTATAGCATTATAGCAGTATGCATCGGCAGTTTTCGAATGACCTAAATCTCTACTTACTCCTGTTTCAAACGGTATAATAGTCGTTATACTACAGAACACAGGACACAGGACATTGATACACAGAGCATTCCTTTGACATACGGAGTACAACTTCGAGAATCGTCATACGGCTGGTTTCACCTCCATGTAGTACAACTAGTGTAGGAATAGTAGAAAATCTAGTGACGTCTGGATTGAAAGTCAAATCCGGCATCCTCGCGAGTACAAATAACACGATCGGCAGCACACAAAACACCTCTCACGACGATGAGAATTTGACAACGATTTCATCATCGCCCGATCTTCATCAGCCCGACCCTTTGGGTAATCTTCGCTTTGTCATCAAGTGGTTGAGGCACTTTGGCCTGGAAGGCAGGTTGGGCTGATTGGCCTTCATGAAGCAGCTACAAATGATCTACCAGTGTTGGCTTGAAGTCACCAAGCAGAGTCGATATCGCGACAAATGGCTCTCTGATGAAACATATTTTCGAGCCATGAAGGCTCAGTTTCCTTCTCTTGAGTCCCTTGGGTTTGATAGAGGTGTCATGAACCGAGCAATTTCAAAAGGAGGCGGCATAATTCTTGATGATTTTACGGTATCGAATACAACTGGCCTATTTTGACGTCAAGCAAGGGGTCTCTGTCGCTTCAGCAATGAAAAAAGGAACATTTGGTGCTACTATATCACAACACCAGGAGGTTTAGTTGAGCATCCACCAGATGGAAAGACAAATTTCTTGTCGTTGCTGCAAGACGAGAGCATTAACGATCAATACAGCGTTACGCGCGGCATGCAGGAAATTGTGGACTTGACGACGCAAATTTCTCAGCAATCAACTATCAAACAAAAAGTTCAAGCCCAACGTCAAGCAGAGGACAAAGCAAAGAAGATTAAAAACGGCCCTGCATCATCCATGATTGTTGTACAGACGTATTGGGACAGTCCGGAAGCAAAAAACTCTTTCTTGGAAGTATGAGTGACAATCGCAATGTTGTCGAAGTCCTGCAGCAGCAGAGGATTGAGCGGCTTCAACAAGTCAATTGAACTGTTGAAGGATGGCGAGACCTTGTAGATAAGCATGATAAAGACAATCTCTGTTCTGCTTATGATATCTTCATAATTAGACAGAGGAGATCGTCAATTCTTTGCTTGGCCTACACGATGGCACTGGAGGAGATGAATTCGTGACGATGGGTCGAAGATTGTTGCATGCAAGCAATCTTCGAAAGCAGCATATATAAGAACTAATTATCGGGTTGTCACCGTCTTTGATCTTAACACAAGACCAAAGTGTGTACCCTCTGTGACCAAACCATATTCCAGGTTGGCGACAGTTATTTCCCTAACCCTAAAATGTGTCACTGGTACGGTGACTCCGCCACTGTGCTGTCGACACGGGGCGAAAAAATTGTGTCATCAAAAGTTGGCGGCTTCCTTCCCTAGACATGCGTTCTGCGATAGACGCATATACCTTAGCCATCTTCGACGTGTTGCGGTACTCTTCTTCAAGATTGACTCCAGTGATCGCTCGCAGTAGTGACGGTCGCTAGCCTGTATACTCTCAGGATTGGCATACATGGCCCTAATCTCGACAGTTTGCGCGTCTCGTATACATCGAAGATGTTCCTCTGTTGACGTATGGAGAACATGGTTCCGAGCTTTCCAAAGCCGCTGGGTTGTTTGGTGGAAGTGATTCAGGATAGTGGTAAGAACTCGGAAGCCTTTGCCTTCTTGCTCGTCGCACATGTTTCCATATGGACTTAGATCCGCTAACAATCTCCATTCCACGCTTAGATATCCTTTTATTGCGTTGTTCCATCCTATACGCTCTTGTTCGTGAAGTGCTTTCCGAATGCGATCCTGTAGTTTGCGTGGAAATTCCTCTATATCCGGTAAGTATACTTTAAGCCATGCCATGATACTCGCTTTCAGAATTGGGAATATTGGATGGTATTCTGTCGGAGACAGTCGACGTCCTAACTCCCTCACGCTCTTGTCGTGTTCAGGATTAGCCGTACATCGAAGAATGTGATCTGTTGTTTCGCCATGTTGCTTACAACATGGACATAGATCCAAATCGACATCTTGCGTTTGCGACACACGTGCCCTTTTTACTCCCGTATACCATTGATCGAATATGAATTTCGAGTGCGACAGCTGTTTCTGCGGATTCAGTTTACGGTAAAACCGCCCAAAGACTTCGAAGTCAATACTGTCCCACACTTTATTGGTCCATCGTTGACGTGATTGGATGTATTGGCGTAGGTGATATCCATTGATGTGATATCGGAGTGTAGCGTCCTCTTGGCCAACGAGACGAATACCGTTGACCGAGATGGTCACACGAGCCTCTGGTGTATGTTCAGTATATTCAATTGACTGACGAAACGTACAGTTGTTGCGGTACCATGTTGCCAGCTGATCGGCACGAGTGTTGTCTGCAATATCTTTCCTTTGTCTGCTCCTCCCCGATATCACCTGATGACCTTTCACCCAGACCGGTCGTACCTTTCGCCGCAGTAAACGTTTCTCTGCCTGTATGATACCCAGAAAGTCGGCATTGCTCGGCTGTCGTCGCTTCGTGTGCGGATTGTCGTTCTGTTTGGTTACTTTCGCTATAGCTGCCTTGCTGTCAGTCACCCATCGAAATTTACACTTGTGACGCTTGCCCCACAGAGAATGAAGAAGTGATAAGAATATCAATGGTGCAGTAAGTCCCCCGAGTTCGCAACGTGTCGAGTTTACGGTATCAAACGGCCCGTCCACCGGACCAGCGCCCTCCGCGAGTACGGATCTTGACTTGGTGCTAATGAGCCAGCCGAAGGTACCTTTCCGTCCCTTTAAACCTCCGTCGGAAGCTATGGTTAGCGTTTGTTTCTTCTGACATTCCCTCCACAGATCACTTTCGGACATCAGTACACGAGTGTGAGAGAGTAATCGCCGTCTCCCTCTTGGTAGTGACCTGATGGATTTGCTGAGGTTGAATGGCCCTCTTGTGGCCGTGCCCGCTAGAGACTTTTTAGTTTCGCTTAGTTCTCGTAAAGATCCCCTAGGAGGCATTTTTCAGAATCTGCCATACCTTAGAAATTGGGAGGAGACGTATCGCTTCCACAACCGCCGCTGGCTTGGGCTCACGACTTGTTGACGTGGCCATGTTCGTGCGTCAATAAAGTGAGCTGGTCGTTGAGCCTCAAGTGCCCACTCTGCAATCTTGTTGCTCTATGTGTATCCGTTAATTCTGCAATTGTCGTCACTTGCAAATATAGCCGAACAAGATTTAAATCTGTTTGTTGCCTTACTGAGTATCCCTTGAGTCGCGATAAATCCATGATATATTGATCATTTCGGCCCTGAAGTTCCAGATTGAAATTATCCGTTAAAGTTATTCGGATATTGTGGTTTGACATGAACTGCCGCATGGAAAGTATCCATGTCGGCGTAAGATACGGGATGTGAATGTGGCTCCTCGAGAAGTCGGATCTGTAACCCAGATTCCAATTGTGAAGCCTGGAGCTGTAATAGTAACAATTGACCCACGTTCGTGTTTGCATATACTTCGTGGCGAAAGTATTTTATCATTTCGATGCCGCACTCTGTCCGCAAATCGATAAGATCAAGTCCGCCCATTGATTTTGGTCCGTGTCAAATTGCCGTAGGGAGTTTTGAGGACATTCCCATCCTCTGAACGATAGTTGGCAGAATCTTTGATTGTATGCTATTGAGTTCCTCCTCATCCACTGCGATCGCCGGTAAAGAATACCTCATAGCGGGAGAATAGATGGATCGGTGAAAAACCCTGACGTCTGACGTAGTCAATCGTGGCGATCTAAGATATCCCGCGTACTGGTCTGCTTTCTTCTTGAGGACTCGAATGTGGTCAGAGAAATCGCCCATCGGGGTTTGGTGTACTCCCAGAATTCGTGAAGAAGTGGTATGATGTTGCTGACGTATCGATACTTTCCGCGAGCTTTGGGACCCTGGGACAGTTCTATCCCTGATCCCCTGGTTCCATCTCCCGGATACACGGACGGCCTTGTTTCCATTCCCAAAACAGAACATACCAGGAACACTTTTTAAATTCAATGATCCTCCTGAAAAGTGTAGTAATTGCTCCCATGTTTGAGCTACTCGTTCAAGCGCTTTTGTAAGTTCATCCAAAGATGCCTCGCCATCATCCGTCAAACCTATCGCCGTGTCGTCCACAAATGCATCAACCAGTCTCTGATGGGTTATATTTCCGTCAGGCGAGCGAAAACTGATCCGGTTTGGTATCACTCTCTCTAGAGTGTTAAGAAGAATTACCACTAAAGAAAGCCAAACGGCAGGAGATGCGCCGCTCCCCTGTCCTGTACCGAAGAGGGGTTCCATCACCGTGCCACGATAAGAAGCCTCCGAGATCCCATATACTGTTTTAACCATGTATGTCATCAATTCAAGTGCTTTCGCGTGGGTACGTACCGCCTCTGTTGGCATGCATTCCCAGTGCCACAATAATCCTGTCAAAACATGCCGAAGCGTCGTTATCGAACCGAGCATAGTTTACCTTTAGTAACCGGCATAAATCCGTTGTGAGTTGGTTTAGCATCACCGGATCCATTGTTGTGCGGCCTGGTACAGATCCATGTTGTCCATCGTGTAGTAAGTTGAGTTCTACCGATCTTCGAACCAGCCTGGATCCCCACATGATTTTTAAAAACAAATTGTAATCGGCCTCGAATAAATGGATTATACGAAGGCGATTGATTCTGGGGGAACCTGGATCTTTTTCTATCATAACATTCACCGCTTTGCACCACCTGGGAATCGCTATCCCTCGGGATATTGCAATGTTCAAAAACTTTCGTAGGCATTCCAATAGAATTGAGTCCGTGATCAGCGCCTCGTAATGTCCAAGGTGACGTCCGGACGGGGAAGTGGTTGTAGTCTCTTTCCAAGATTTGAAGCCTTTGACAATATCGGAGTTGGTAATTTGAGGTTTATCGGACCCGCCTCCATGACCGAGTTTGTATTTGGAAGGAGGACAAGAATTCTCTCAAGAGATTGTCGTCGCTGTGCCAGTGATTGGGGATTTCACTGCGCAGGCACGCTTCCGCTTCGTCTGAAAGGTAAAGGTGAGGGCATCATGAATCACGCCACTCACACGGTGATTCTGCCGCCGCTCGAAAAGCCTCTCTATTAAATTGCAAAAGATGGGCTTCAATGTTGGCTCTGGATATTATTGTATCCCAAACTAATTGTTCTGGATGGTACTGTTGAAGAACGTCGTGAACCTTACCGAGTAGTTGGCTCGTCGGACATCGGATATCGCGGAACTTGGATCTGCGTTGCTGGAAAATTCCTTCGGATTAAGAATCTGTCGGAGTTTTCCGAACAGTCGCTTGTCCTCTTCTCCTTTTATTGTCCGAGCTACTTGTTTGGCCAAACGCTGCGATTCCTTCTTCGTCGACGGATTGTCATCTGCCTCGTATTTGAAAGTAGTTCCTCATAGCATCCCACTCGATGCTCTGTTGACTTCTTTTGTACCTGACGAAGTTCTTTGTGGAATTGTTTAAATGTCGCTGAACTTCATGAGCCTCCAAGGCTTGGGACCGATATGGTAGTGTAAATGAGGAGTCGAAGAACTGAATTTGTCGTTCCCATCGTGCAAAAGTCATTGAATAGTCCTCCGAATGAGTTAATTCGCGTAGTCTGAGCTTCCAGTACCTGAATATCACCCCGCATTGCGTAAGCGTGGAGACCATTTGTACAATTTTGGAGGTGTAGCTAGCTGAGATTCCGCCGCTCGCATTGCCCTGCCTTGATCCTCGTCCCACGCAGTTAGCAAACGTCGTACCTGTGACCTTGTTAATGTTTGGTGAGTCTCCCACAATTGGTCAATGCGTTCTTTCATCCGATGCGTGGCGTAATATTTGTGAATCTGTTCCACATATATGGTAACTGACTCGGGGTTCCCGCTCCGTAGCCATCTGTTTGGTCCTGTCGGTAAGACTTGGTCGAAGGATTCGGTTCCTAGGAGTTGTGATAAGCAAAGATCCACATATAGCGCTCTATGATCCGATTGGGGTCCTTCGAAGTACGATAGAGTCCCCTGTCGAGTTCTTGCAGCCATTGTACGGGGACATCCGAACATGAAATCGATTCGTCTGTTGTCGGAATTGATATATGTTGAAGATGCTGGCGTATCGAAGTGCAAATCTCTTAGATCGTGAGACTCGAGAAAAACTGTCAACTGATTATCCAACTCCAGCACGGAATTGGCGTCCATCATTAGCAGTATGGAGTGTCCTTGGTCCTGAAGATGTCGTATTACAACCGCGAGATCATCGATAAAATGCTTCCTTGGCTGTGGTGATTTGTATCCGCGTTCTTTGAAGAAAACGTATTCACGATGATAGGAACTGCCTAAAGGGGATGATGCAATAGATCCTCGACACGTGCGGTAGCCTGTGATAACGCTCAGTTTCTGTTCCGACTTGCCGATCAAAGTAAAACCACTCCACCTTCCGAGACCTGTGCTGTCTTGTATTGGTGAACCGAATACAGTAGTGGTCAGGTTTCCACGGACGACCTGTAGAACTCCTCCAGCTTGAAATGTCTCTCGCGCCCCCAGAGGATCCGTCTGGTGTGATGGGGAACCAAACGTAACCTTTCCGACTTTCAGTTGACGGCGTATACTGCCCCTGAACGATGCCTGGATATGTTGATGTTGCCAACCAACGTTTGTTTCTGCCATGCCAAAGACGTCGACAGCATACGACAGCATTGAGGAGAGGTAGTAATTGAAGTCGTCGCCTGATTGTGTGATTGTGAGCCCTTTCACGTTTTGAAACATAAATCTTGTTGATCGAGGATCCTTGTAGATAATTGCATCTCCGTATGTACAGTCTGCATGTGGGTCGATGGATTTCCGGCTTGTTATCCTCCCTGGTCGCTTAGATGGAAACAAAAGTACCTGTGACGGAAAAATGTGGGGATGTCTGTCTTCTCCCCGGGATGTATACCTCCCGCGTTTGTAAATAGAACTGCTGTTCCCTGTGGCTGCCGATATTTCTCCACCGTTCATGTCGTTTTGTGCTGCGTCGACCTGGGTTACACTCATTCACCCATGCCTCCCTCTGGATCACCATGATTATTGTATTGGGCGTCCAGATCGGGCATTTGTGACGAGTAATCGTCCGAATCCTCTAAGTCGGAGGAGTCAAGATGAATAGGAGCTAGCTTTTGTGGTCGTTGTTTACTTTCGATAGATCGAGTGTCATAGTCGCCGTCCGATGCATCCGATCCAAGAGACATTTCTTCCATATCGTCGCAGTGCCCTTGATTTTTTCTTCGTTGGTGACCAGGACTGTATGGATGCCAAACTAGACCGAGGTTGTTGTGTTATGGACGCTTTCTGATTGAGCTTTGATCAAGTCCTGTGGAGATTGCCGAACTGTTCGTACTTGCCTCTTGTTGGTCTTTCATTTCATCCAAAGACCGTCTCCGATTGCCATCACCCTGGTGGGATTCGATTTGTGTATTCAAACGGTCTGACGCTCCAGTGGCCTCACTCGAAACCATTGTGTGTGTGATAACTTCAATTCGGGATGCCATTCGGTCAATTACCTCCATCAGACGGGTGACCCGGATGTTCAATTCAATGATTTGAACATGAGAATCTTGCTGGCGTTCCATTGTTAGAGCCAGTTTTTCACTATTGTCGTTGAGAAGATTATCCATTGCATCGATGCGTCCAATTTTGGCTTCTATTTGGGCCAATTTAGTCGCATTTTTTGATGAGATCTCAGCATTCTGCACGTTGTCATCTCGTTGTCGGCGAAATAATTCTTCTAATTCGTTCAGTCGGCGTGAAGTCGCAGACGATAACATTGACGGGGTTGTTAGGGACTGTAGCGGAGTGAGTCTGTGCAGTTTGATCGTCGTGACTCATATCCAGAGGAGATGGTGTTTCAACGTTTGCGGATAGTTTTTTAGCTGTCCCCCCGGAAACCAGGATGCTGATTCACCACTGCGGTGGATAGGTGACTGCGTCTGTTGCTTACCAACTTTCTGACTGGTTCTTCGGTGACAGTGTGCTGATCAAGTCCTCTTACTGACGGTGGTGCCTTTGCCACATTTCTTTAGACAACATTGTTTCCAATAAGTCTAAATTACGCTGGGTGGATGTATCAATATGGATCACAGATGGTAGACCTGGTAGACTGTCGCGAAAACGGGCCTCTCTTCTTCCAATCGGATTAATCCGGAGTCGATACTGTCTAAACTGTTCTGACACAAACGTCGAGTACTTAAATGGCGTAAGTAGGTAGGCCTTTTGATCGAAACCACCATTAACCACTTCGCATCTGGCCTCAATGTCGTCGGTATCCTTAAAAACTGAAGACGCCCATTCTCTCGTGGATCTTTCAATCACGGTTCCATCGTCATAGATTTCTTTTCGAACCTTATCCAAATTGATTAACGTCGGAAAAAAGGGAAATGACTTGAGAGATTTAGCATAGATGTCCTGCATCTCAAAGTACGCGCTAATTTGTGATGGCTGTAACTTAGCGAGTGCAATTCGAGAAAGATACAATGGCGAGTTGCGACCCGTCAGGACTTCCGATAGAGCTTGGGATAATGGTGACACGTGATTCTCTCCACATTGAATGACCAGATGATTGATCTTCTGTTCCATGGGTGTTTTGTGAAAAAGAAGAATGTCAAAAAATGGAGTTTCGGCGGGAAGTTGTTGACGGAGACTCTGTAGGTATCTGTGACGGTGCGTCGTTCGTGCAGCTTTGAAAAGGATGTATCCAGCGGTGACGATCCTTCCACTTGTAGTGGTTGAATTAGATATGCTGACCTGAACTTGGTGGTCCAAAAGCGTTTTGTTAGTGTACTCTTTAGCTCTCCATTTGCCAGGGAGCTTAGAGGCAAAACAAACGCGGGCGCCAAAGATGATTTGGGATGTAGATGGTAGGAACGTAACAATTGGAGACAGGAACTCACGTAGCTCTCCCGGTGAAAGAGTCGAAATTGACGTCGACATTTTTAGGTCGCGACTTTCCCATCTGTAGAAATAGCAATCCTCGTCTGGAAACAGGTCACACAGCATCGAATAGACTTCTGTGAGCCACAATGGAGATTGCTCATGATACTCAGAAAAAGGTCCTTTAGGCTTCCACCTAAATGTTAGTCGATATGTGCCGTCGTTGGTAGGTACGTTTAAATCAGGTTGTAAAGCTGATTGTTTCCCAGCTGTCGTCGTGGTGTCAGATGTTGTGGATCGATCGGAAAACAAAATAGTATCTTTGATCTTTCCTTTTTCGGTGGGTACAGTAGTGCTATCGTCGTCGTTGTAGAAGCTGACACTCCCGCTTGTGGAAGCGAAAGTAACATTGCCGTGCGGATCCGATGCTGTGGTGCTACCAGGATGGCCAGCGACCGAGATGGAGTTCAATTGTACGTTCTCTGTTGGGACTGCTCCCCCGCCGTGGATCAACGGAGGAGAATTGCTGCGGTGTGTTTTCTTCTTTGTCCCTACTGTCGTCCATTGGTTCGAGTCAATGGCCATCACATCATGATCACCAAGAATGTAGTCTTTCCAGGATGTTTCGATCGTGTTGAGAGCGAGGTGTTGTGGGGCGAATCGTTGGAGATATGGCTGGGATATTTCGTCGCCCACGCTGACAGTCTATTCGAGATGTCGAGTTTCCTATCAACGTGGTACATAAAGTTGAACCATACCATGCGGTGGCATATGATGGGATCAGAGCTACTTCATCCAGAGGGAATCGAACTTAGCACAGTCGTCGTAAGCAAGTACCCAAGGGTCAGATAACGGAACCAGTTCTGGGGATGTCCATACTGTCGGTACGAGTGTGCGTTATTCACGGCGGTAACGCTCTTCGTCCGAAAACCAATCATGGCCATGATTTGGAATTGGCAGATCATGCCATTCCGTCGTGTGAAAACCGTACTTCGGGTGATTCGGGTCATGGTAGGCTGCTGGATCGAGGGGACGGGGAGCCGCTGTAGCGGTCATGGTCATGGTGGTGTTGACGCGACAACTTCCTATTCGGTGTACGCAAATACGGTCGACGGACGGAACGCACTTGCGGAAAACTGAACTAGAAAATTGTGTCTTCGAAAGCAGCAAGATGGGTATTGAAGCTGCTGGCACTAACGCACTGTTGCAGGTTGGAATATACTTTGAGGGCAAATCGTGAGCGCTCCGCATCCGAACCCAAACATTCACAAGGCAAAGAAACCTCTTCCAGATTTATTGGAATACTTTCAAGACGAGATAACCATTCCGTAGCATCACTACTGTATTGAGAACCTCGCTGATCTCACAATTGAGTTCGCACGAAACGAGCTGGTGTCAAAGATTATCCCCGCCGCGTTCGAAGCAAGCAATAACATGATGACGAGTGGCGAGCAAGACAAAGCATGAAGTCCGACGATGTGACGAACGCGATGAAGACAATAACAACAACAAGCAGGAGACAGGTGACAACAATAAGCACAGATTACAAAGAATTAGAGCCGACTGTCTACTGGGTGTTACATAGACTCTCCAATATCCTTATCTACTACAACTTGGCATTGGCTTCGTCAACATGGATTCTCGTACGACTCTCGAAAGAAAACATTCTTTGTTGACGGCCACGAACGACCAAACATTGTCTTCCACAGGAACCAGTTCTGCAAGGACTACCTATCAAAGCTCAAACCGAGATACCATTGCTGGATCCAAGTAACAAAAGAGACTGTCAAACAATGGAAACATGAGAGATTGCCTTCGAACATGAACGCCAACGCCAAAGGATACACTTACCTCTCGGACGATGGCATTGAGATGGTGGAATTTCACGTCGATGATCACGACTTCCTTC
>JAKSYS010000709.1:0-31551 GCA_022925895.1 Fragilaria crotonensis | reverse complement strand
TGCATGTATGGCTTGTTTCTTCGTAGCAAAATATAGTGCAACTCGTGTAGGATCAGTACAAAATCCGTGACGTCTTCGTTTTATGCCAGGGGATGGCAGCCTCGCACATCGAAACAAGACGATCGAAACCACACCAAAAAGTTGTTCGGACCATGATATTGTAACGACAACTTCACCAACTTACACTTCGTAACTGCCGAGCCTTTGTTGCGACTGGATCAATAATATACTTCAAGGCAGAGTTTAACTTGCGAGGGTCGGCAGTTGAGACATAATGAAGACGCTCGCAACGTATTATCAGTGTTGGCTTGAAATCACCAAGCAACAACGATACCGAGACAAATGGCTGTCAGACGAACTCTATTTCCGTGCAATCAATGCCCAGTTTCCAACTCTCAAGGCCCTTGGATTCGATAGAGGCATGTTGAACAAAGCAATTTCATCATGCGAAGGCGCAACACTTGATGACTTCACAGAATTGAATGATACTGGCCGATTCCGGAGGTCAGCCAAAGGCCTTGATATCTTCGGCAATCCAAAACGAAAGATCTGGGGATACTACGTAACAGATCCCGGAGGATTGGTCGAACGTCCGCCAGATGGAAAGAAATGTTTCTTGTCTCTGTTGCAAGACGCAGGAATAAATGATCGCTATAGTGTGGCACGTGGTTCATCGGAAATTGTGGATCTGACGACGGAAATTCATATCCAATCGAGAGCAAAGAGGAAAGCTGAAGCAGGTGCAGCTGTTGCAGCACAATCTCCTGGTAGTCAGAAGAAAGCAAAGGCTTCTCAACTTGCTTCTGGATCTGATTCGGCAATTATCTCGGTAGAGAGCTACTGGGACAGTCCGGAGGCAAAAAAGCTCTTCCTTGGGAGCTCAACCGACAACCGAAGCGTTGTTGATGTTCTTCAGCAACGTATAGAAAGGCTGCAGCAAGTCAATAGAAGTCCTGACGGGTGGAGAGACCTCATTGATAAGCATGATGTAGACAATCTCTGTTCTCCGTATGATATCTTCATAATACGACAGCGATGCTCCATTCTTTGCTTAGCATATATCATGGCCTTGGAGGAGATGAACTCTGCTCGGTGGGTAGAAGATTGCTGCTCCCAGGCTGTCTATGATAGCAATAGGATGGGCATTGAAGCCGCAACCAGCAAGCTTACAGTTGCAGGCTGGAATATCCTACTGCGAGCGAATCGCGAGCACTTTCCGTTACCAGACCCGAAGATACATAAACAAAAGAAACCACTCCCTGATCTTCTAGAGTACTTCCGTGAAGAAATCACATTACCATGGATTGACTACTGTATTGAAGCCTTGCTGACCTAACAGTGGAATCGGCACGTAACGAGCTGATCACTAAGATAATTCCTAACTATTGTTCGCAGGTAGATGACGATGACACGACGGAGGAGAATGCAACAAACGAGAACGGTGAATCTAGTACTACAATTAAAGACTGCTGCCCACTCCTTCAGACGTATCTAGATTCTCCTATCTCATTGACGACAACCTGGCGATGGCTTCGACGTCTCGGCTTTCATTATGACAGTCGCAAGAAATCCTTCTTTGTTGATGGGCATGAGAGACCCAATGTCGTATTCCACCGGAACGAGTTCTGCACGAAATACCTATCGAAGCTTGAACCTCGAACCCATCGATGGATTCAAGTGAGAAGAGAAACTGTGGAAAAGTGGAAGTCAGAGAAAAGAATTTCAGACGACGTCGGAGGTCAAGGATATTCTTACCAAGAGCAGCCTTCGGGCAAAGAAATGATTGAATTCCACGTGGACGATTTTGATTTTCTTCATTCGGTTTGGAGGAAATGGGCTTTGGTATGTTTGGGGAACTCAGCGTTCGCAAGCCGCTAGGTCTGAAACCACTGATGATCTTCGGCCAAGATGAAAGCGTGTTCAACCAGTTTCTGCTCAAATCACGCCAATGGGTTGGGCCACTAGGTCAACGTCCACTTTTGCCAAAGACGGACGGAATGAGCCTCATGCTCTCCGCAATTCAATCGCGTGAAACCGGATTCGGAGTTCCGATCAGTCGGATTCAGATGGAAGAAATAAATGAGACTCGTCGTGGTCATAACTATGTTGACCTTGATGCAGCGATTGCAGTTCATGGCCAAGTGTCCAAGAAAGACCTGGAAGAATCGCCATTTGTTGTGAGTTTCGAATGGGAGCAAACAACGAAGGGTATTGGACTTACAATCACATGAGCATGCAGTTTGAGGACTGCGTCGACTGCATCAAAGTTATACCCCAATTTGACTTCGTTTTTCTGTTTGATCATTCGCAGACATTCAAAGAAATTGACGGGCGGTCTAGATGCTTACAGTATGAATAGAAGCTATGGAGGAGCACAACCAATAATGCGTGAGTCAAAAATAAAGGAACACGATGGGTACCTCGGGATGCATGCTGCACGAACCTTAAACGTTGGCGACACACAATCTTTGTGTTTACCTCGGAGGATGATGGTCCATTCTGGATGTCACCACAAGAACGGGAACTTAACCGTGATGACCGCATACCCCATCTCCGGCAGGCATTCCGCGAATGCGAAACAAAACCATCGCTGAACTCAAATCGGAGCTCGCTCCACTCAATATCTTGAGCAATCGCCGCCAATATCGCTGACCGAATTACAACAGATTGCAAGGGATAACAATTTGGATCCAAAAGTGGAAAGGACAAGGGAGAAAAAGGTTGGTTAGGCCAGCCGAAAGGTCTCATGCAAGTCCTTTGGGAGCGAGGATGGATAGATGAAGGCAATATTGACAAGTATACAATGGATATTGCGAAGGACAAGAATGATGGTGAAGATATGGAGGATGCCGAAAATTGGAGCTTAAAATATCTGATGGCATCGTGTCTTGACTTTGCTGAAGAGATGACAGCGTTGCAGCATGTGGGACATGCACTTGGAGTTTCGGTCCTCATCACTCCAGTTCCACGCCGAAATGGCCGGCGAGGGAATTGAATACAGTTGGGGGTGTCGAAGAGTGTCTACCGCAAAATGCCACTGGATTCTAAAAGGGAAAGACATCTTTCAAGGCGTTAGTGAAAGAATGTACAAGCAGAGATGTCCTCAAAACAGTGACAGTGCGAAGCTTTCACGACGGGCACGATCATACATATGTGCATACTTTGTCCTTCATCAACAAAACCTGAACAGTTGCGAGGACAGTATTCCTACAGCACTCACCTTGCCTCGGATTGAACGCGTCAGGAAGGAATTCAAAACCCACCGAGCTGTAGTTGACTTTGATGCTGGCTTTGTGCAAAGCTTTGTCTCGCCTGCAATAGAGGACGTTGTTCTGATGGCAGCAAAGAATGAAACGCCAGCAGCAGGAGTATAACGTCTGAGACGCTATCGGTACTTTCGGAAATGCAAGACCGATAAAGACGAATCTGTTCAACGCAGCTCACCTTCAATTATTCTCGTTGCTTCTTCATCGTTTCGGCCTCGTAGTGCAAATAGATGCGAATGAAACAGATTGTCGAAGATATAGATTTATGGATCATACAAATTCTTGTTCTATTTTGAGGAGACTGCCGGAGGATTGGAGGCAGTTTCTCAGTTCAACTAAAATTTTAGAATACTGAGTCTACGTGCTCCTACCATATATTGCCTCATGGTGAAACAAGCCATACAGATGCTATTACCGATACAAATAGGGTCGTCGATGTCATGTCAACGTTCCAGATGCAGTTACAAGAAAATTTATTCAGCGCGAGGCTGCGTACTGCTGAGTACAATACTGTTACTCAGGAAATGTCATATTGATTTGGTTCCAGTACAATCAGGAATACTGCGTACTTGAAATAACGAGCACTGGTACCTGGCAGCATTGTAGGGAGTCCGAAGTGCGACATTCGACATTGGACAGGAAAGATATTCTGTTCCCTTGTGGTACCGCAATGCGTACCTGGGACTACGTAGGTATGATAGGCGAAGCTTGAGTATTGAGTAGTAGTAGTACTGGAGTACTGGAGTACCAATCGGAGGTCGGAGGTTGAAGTACTGAGTACCAGGTACTGAGTAGTGTGAGTAATCCTTTCCAGCCAGTACCCGTGCAAAATGTCCAGTAGTACCAGTACCCCTTCCCGTTCTACAGCTTGCATAGTATACGGACTGTACACGCTACCACAGTACGTAGTGCTCCAGTGGAAGTACTGCAATAGGAGTACAGTACCATCCTTTCCAACCCAAGGAAAGAATGAAAAATCGAACGAGGGCGGATCATACACTGTGTTCATCAGTCCCGTCCATATGTAGGAGGACAGTCACACGTGCACCACGCACCACCTCATGTTCGCCTCCGTCCTCTGATCCTACCACCCTTCACCACACAATCGACGATTGTATTCTTAACATTCCTGAGTCCACACTTACGCATTGTCGTGTGGGCAAATCAGTGAATCGCCCGCCGTGCTGCTCGTGTCATTCACATCGTGAGCAAACTTAAATCGGCGCGGCATTTTAGGTATTATTCCGTATACTTGAGTTGAGTCAACATTTGAATGCCCTCAATGAAGAAGTACCTGATTCTGGCTGCAACACTGACCGTGAGCTCCGTGGCATTTTCACCCACACATCGTCCGATTGTCTCATTGCTTCGCCTCTCCATGACGGAAGGTCCGGCTGGTTCCTTTTTCAATCAAGTTCCCGATAAGGACGACGACGATGATGACGACGACGACATGGAAGAAGAACCCAAGACGCCGCTCTCGCCTGACTTTGATATGCGCCTTAGTGCGACAATTGTGGGACAGACGACCACGACGGGAATGGGATCAGTACCCATCATCAAGCCATATGTGGCACTAGGCACACCCGACAAGCCCATTAACGATGTTACCAAACCAGAATACGATAAGGATGGATACACCGTCTACACAAACGAAAAGACTGGAGAGAAAAGTCGAGTTTTTGAAGCCCTCGTCGAGTATCCGTGCCAGTTTACCATGAAAATCGTTGGTGCCAATGAGGGTACCTTTGTACAAGATGTCTTGCAAATTGTGGCAGACTCGTGTCATGTCGAGAAGGAGACGGTTTCCTTCTCAACACGGGAAATGGGAAAATGGACCAGCGTGACGGTCCATGCGCCGGTTGAGAATGCCGAAATGCTATATCTACTCTATGAGAATATTGACAAGGACCCTCGCGTGAAATTCAAATTTTAAATAAAGAACACACTCATGAAACAACTACTTCATACCGGTGTATCATCCCTTGTCATTCATATGGGTGCACTAAATGATGACAAGTCCACTAGTTCTGTGTGCGTCAACCTGTGATGCTCCTCGCGTCGACTCATTGTCAACGTGTCTTTCAAGTGCATCGTCATATGATTACAAGGTAGAAAAAGAACGAATTGATGCACATCTATACGCAATAACACCTCAAGATACTTCCAATCTCCAGCATCCGGAGAGTGTGCAGAATTTTACTAGTTGGTGAGCGGACGCGTCATGATATCCTTGACATACTTGAGGAGCATTTCATCCAATTTGCTCTCTGGGTCGTAGAGAGGGTTGCATTGTCCTCGTTTGAGTCCACAGAAAAGATGATTGACATCGCGATGCTCTGCCTCGTCCGCACGCACGGCATACATCAAATCAAGACGGTTCCCTTCTCCCCCAACTTCCAGTATGCAATGGCCAAAGATGGAGCAGTCTCCGTACGCCAGGCTGCTAGTTCGGTGCCGTCAGGTGCCTCCTCAATGGCGTGGATGATCTTGGTATACGTAGAACAGGCTTCTCTTCCACATAGCCAACAAAGCGGTGACAAAACTTTGGTGAGATCATGTACGCCAAAGAAAAGATACTTCCAAATCCAACCTGCCCCACCAGAACCATGAGGCGAAAGAACAAGTTTGGGTCCTTCATGCGGACAAAGGTGAGCAAGTGCATCCGCTCATTGTTGGCCTCCTCCAGAAACATTTGCAGCATACCTCCATCGGGCTGCATGGTCCGGAGACTCCTGAAGTGACGAACAATCGCCGCCACCATGCCGGGAACAGCAGCAATTGTTTCGAGGTAGATGACACGGTTCATAATGTTACTAACAGTAATGTGTTCGTGCTTCCATCCTGTAGCAGTGTCGAAGAGCACCTTGATAGCCTTGGTTGCGTTCAAGGCCAGGCGATCCAGCACTCCCTTGGGTTCGAGATGAGTCAATTTGACGTCGAGCTCATCGGCTGTGTAGTATCCGTGAGACTTGCCGGCATGCATAAACTCTAATCCATCTCGTCCAACGCCGAGAGGATGACGGGAGGATTCCTTGAAATGATTGTGACTACTCGTATCTTGTTTCGAGCTTGGATCGGCCTCTTTCTGGAGAACGAGATCGACGGCGGCGAGAAAGCGGTCGAAAGTGACGGAGCCGCCGGCTTTTCCGGCGTAGTACAAATCCGATATTTCCAATATCTCTTCGTCAGTAAAGGCAGAACTGTGTTTGCGGAGCAGCGCCTTCAGTTCGTCTGCGTCCAAACGACCATCGGAGTTGGCGTCGACACTCATCAGCTCGGCCTTGATTTGGCGCACAATGGACATTTCTAAGCTAGTGATCGGTGGAGTTTTTGCATCAACAGCAGAAACCTGAGTAGAAAAAAAGGCAGATGGCGGACGGGCGAAATGCACCACAGGGATGCATCGCTGGTCACCCACAAGAACAGTAAGCCTGTTGGTGAGAAGACAGGTATATTGGCGACTCTTCCTGAGAGCAACGCGTGCGATGAACATCATTGTTTAGGCTTCAAGAATATGCAATCTCCTTATTAGCTGGTTCGGTTTTCGGACTTCAGGACTGTAATCCGAAGTTATTGTGAACCTTGAGAAAGGCCTCCTGCTTTTGCTCGGACTACTTTGTACCAGGTACAACCACATAGTCTCCACTTCTGAGAAGACTAATTCATGAGTTTCTCCGAGCATTCAAGAAGAGTCGACTTCAAGTGCTTCTACTCTAACGTCTGAAGTGAGCTACGTGCAGTGATAGATCTTCCGGATGCCACAAACGCGAACTGTGTGTGATCTGTGGATATGTGCATCAGGAAGCTGGAACCTCGAAGAACAAGCATTGTTTGTGGTCAAATAAATCGAATGCGTGTTGATTGAATGTTGTAGGTACGAGTACTGTATGCAGATACAGTAAATTGTCGAACGGGCGAAATGTTGCATTTTCGCCTGTTGATTTCAGCCTCCGGCCTCATATCGTGTAAATACTGTCATGAGGTCCGTGGTGCAAAACTTACAAAAGAAGATAAAAGAGAAGATAGGTAAACACAAGGTAAATCGTAAAAATTATAAGATACGCTCCGTGCATTTCGGAACGATCGTATCCATCGCTAACACGTCTCTACGCTGACTCACATACAAACGGCTAGTCAGCTACTGTGACATACAGCAACCGTAGCTAGCCCACTAGCGCATCACAGTACTTGTTCAGTCCCCTCGAGCATATACGAGGGTCCCAACGAGCGTATGATCGCATCACTAAACATCGACCTGGATTCAAAGCCACATGCTTTCCGCATGCCCAGGAGGTAACCGTGAATGTAACATACAATCATCGATGAACCTTGGCTGTTTTGTTCCACCGCTCATCATCAATACATAAACTTGTCGCACAGTGTATCTCTTGTAACTTGGGGTAAAGGTTTGGTCAATAAATCCGCCAGATTGGTCTTTCCATCTTCCTTAGTCACTCGTATAGTCCCGGCTGCAACAGCTTCTCGCGTACGATGATACGCGATTGCGTTGTGTTTCTTCGTCAACGTTGATTCCGGATATATCGAATTCTTCGTCACCGCTTCATTGTCACAAAAACATTCGTAGGGCCTTCAATAGGAACCCCAAACATTCTTAACTTGTACCTCAACGCCTCGATCAGTCCACTGCGATTCTCATAGCCACGAATTCACTGCCAAACGTTGATGTTTCGACAGTATTCTGCCGCTTACTGTACCATAGTATTACCGCTCGGTTCACAAACAATAGGATGCCCGATTGCGATCGTCTCGTTACCTTATTTCCTGCATGATCGGCATCGACAAAACAGTGAGTAGATACAACGTTACCTCTGGCTTCGGGCATGTCCCTGGAATTAATTCTGCAGCTCCTCGGTAAAAATCATGCCAATCACACTGGACAAACCTGGATTCGTCAATATCTGGGTGCGAAGGATCAAACGCAATCGTCCGTTTCGGCCTTGCCTTCAGGTATCCAAATATGTGATAAACCTGTTGAAGATGTCCTTCGCGAGGCAACGCAAGGTGAGTGGACAACATTGATACCTCAGTTGCCATGTCAATTCGCCCCAACTCTATTGCCCAACGCAACACTCCAATCAACTCTTGGTAATATCTGACGCCGTCGATCTTCAGCTCTGCTGACGTGTCAAGCTCCGGCCTGTAGTTTGATTGCAATGGGGTTAGACACTTAGATGGTAATCGCTGTCCTGATTCATTTAGTTTGGCCTCAACGTTCGCAATCGCTGACTTCACATATTGTTCGCAATTCATCGTCCAACACATTCGTCCTCCAATGTTCATTTCTTTTAACTGCGCCCCAAGATACGTCTCGGGTTTCTCTATTTTATCATCCTTCAACTTGAATGTCCCTTGTATCCCGTGCATAGTTGCTTTCGGGTCCGCCGATATGCACAAGATGTCGTCGACATATACTAAGACCATCTCGTAATATTCAAACCCGCTCACTTTGGTTGCCGGTCGAATCCACACATCAGGATCAGCGCGTGTTGGCTTGTACCCGATATCATACAGGGTTTCCGCTAAGTGCGCTCGAAAAGCTGCGCCACTTGACTTCAGTCCGTAGAGAGCCTTTCG
Source organism: Fragilaria crotonensis (assembly GCA_022925895.1). Classification (NCBI taxonomy): domain Eukaryota; phylum Bacillariophyta; class Fragilariophyceae; order Fragilariales; family Fragilariaceae; genus Fragilaria; species Fragilaria crotonensis. The sequence continues at coordinate 22,687 of JAKSYS010000709.1, read as the reverse complement.
GATAATCATAATTGACCCCTGTTCTGATCCAAACTCTGGTCCTGCGATAAAGTAAATCTTTTCCCCTGCAATCAGCGGTTAGATAAGCATTTTGTATGTCACATGCAAGCACTTCAAGCTCATTCAACGCTGCAATAAGCAATGCGATCCTCACTGAGTCCCTCGACACCACCGAGGAATACGTTAATGTTGCAGGAGCATCTGTTTCATTTCCATTCGCTACGAGCCTCGCTTTACGTCTGAAGTTTTCAGCCATCTTGATATCGAATATAAAATGACATTTGATCTTCTGGAATCCAGGTGGTAGTTCGCTTTCCTTCCGTTCCCATTTTTCACACGCCGGTCTCACGTTTTTCATTTCTTTACATATCGCATCCCACCATTTCGTGTCGCCGTTCTCTCTGTCAAACGCTAAGGCTTGTTCGACAGTCTTTGGTATCCTGATTCCAAACTTGTGAGTGCGCTGCCAATACTTAGATTTCAACTTTGCGATCACTCGCAACCTCTTCTTTATCACGTGCGAGACCCACCATGCAAAAGCGGGCTCATCGTCGATGCGATTTGCGATGGCGTACTCGGCGACCTGCACGGGGTATGATTGTTTCATATCTTTTAACTTCACCCAATTCGTGCTGCCGTCTTTCCACTGACATAATAACTGCCAACCCTGAGTCGTTTGCTTGCGTCGCTTTACGCCATTACTCATGGTCACAAACGCATCCTCTTTGTCAATTGCTTGGACGCCTTTTCTGTGGTCAACTATATCATCTAAAAGCATGTGTCTGTTTCCTTCGTCGTCAATCTGTGAGTACAAGTGTTGAGCAATTAAATTCGCAGCAATCGCCTCGGTGTGTCCATCCATAAACTCTACTTCATACTCCCTGGTGTCTAACAACGGATGCTCGTTCGCCGTTCCAATCGGTCTCCCTTCTGCATCTCGCAATCGTTTAGTCACTTTACCATAATGAACATCCTCACCATCGCCAACTCCTCGCGGTAGCGCAATCTCTTTATTGAGATACATGTCGTCAAAAATGTCAGGGTAAAATCTGATCGGCTTCTGTGATTGTTTCATCCGACACCGCACTGTCAAAATCATCGAGGAATGCCTGATCGACGTCATCGGTGTATTCTTCCCAATCTTGGAGTTGTCGCTCGCCATCGCCTTGTAAGACGTGATTCTGATCCTTCAGTAACTCACGTATGTTCGCATCAAATTCCTTCATTCGCTGTCTCACTTCATCCGTGCCTTGTTCCAAGTTGGTCACGCGTTGTACAGTCGTTCTCGAAACAATTCGGCCAGTGTTAGTCAAAATCCAATACGACATTAGATTACCAACCCGGTGAGACACACCGAGCCACCGACCGAAGCTGTTTTCCCGACTCCAGCATTATCTTTGTACCAAACCCAATCGTAAAACCAAAATCAAGATACTCCGATATATCGGGTGTCTCCCCGGTCACTTGCTCCATCGGCGTTCTCCCCGCTAACGAAAAAGTCGAGTTCGCAGTCAATGACATCGTTTCACACACCCATACAATACCATAATCCCACAGTCGCTTTGGGACTCTACGCTTGACCATATGCTTGAACCACCTTCGCTTCACCTCCCGGATGACCGACTCCGCTCTATTCTGATTTGGTCTATAAGGCTCACTGAGATGATGATCGATGTCATACTTACGTACGATTTTCATAACTCAGTCTTGGGCCCTGTTTGTTCCGCAGCGCCGTCAGATGTCAACCTTTCGGGCACGCCGTAATCCCGCACGAACTGTCGTAACGCTGACCCTGCCATCGCTTTCGTTTCCATAGGATACGCTTTCACAAATTGGGATTCGTTTGCGAATATCTGTATGCAAGTGTTGTTGGTGAGAGATTTATATTTCCCGAACAGTGTGTCAGTATAAAATTTCTGATTTCTCAGTTTGCGTTGTTGGTACATCAAGTCGGTACGATATCTCCGGCTGAGGGGCATAATTGCCGATCGGACTCCCTTTTTGAGTGGTAACCTGCAGTGTTTGTTTTGCTTGCTGGAGCCCGATGTTCCACCTTTCACTCAGATTCTCGCTCGTCACTTGGGGATGTCGATTGGAAGAGATAAACGTGCGCGCTGCTGGGATATCAACTTGCGTTGATCCGAGGTATCGTTGTTGATTCATCATTTCCGCCAACGCCTGCGAGCAGTACACTGATGATATCTGCGCTAACCCTGGTTCAACATCGGCTATCACTTCCGCCTCCACAGAGTGGGTCGACGCCAGCCGAACGGTCTGTGGATTCCAGTCTGAATCACATGTTAGGTGAATGTGAGGGCAATGGTCCAACTCCGATTGTGTCGGAGTCGCAGTTTCAAGGAAAATTATTGTACCGCTGATAGATAATGGAATGGTGAGATCCTCGTGTGTGATCGAGATGGGTTCTGCGGTGTTGAAAGGATTGTCTGCGACATTCACACCTGAGTATCGCAATTGGTTAGGATTGAGCAAGGTATTTTGAAGTTTGTCACCGAACCAAAGTCCCCCTCATTCACTACCAGAATGTACGTCTGTCCACTTTCATGTGACGTCCATGCTGTCGCTCCGCTGATGATTGGCACATTCCGTTCTGGTGCGTAAATATCTGCATTATACGGGGTCACGTCACACACCCGACCTGTAAAAGATAATGGAATAAAATTTCTGCCCAGTGCGCACGTGTCGGCATGTGAGTCGAGTTCGCAGCGGGCAAAGTGAGTGGTTGTATTTCGCAAGGAGGATATGTTTCGATCGCTAGTTGGTGGCAGCTCGCGCCTCGCCGACGACTGATACGCTGCCACCTCGAGTCAGCCCGATTTGACCCTTTTTGACGCTCTCCTTTCCACCAAAAGCATTACCAGCTTGATCGGATTTCTTCGGTGTGCTTGTATCGTTTTCCGAGGTCGTCTTCTCCGCATCCGCTGTCGCCGCTTTGATTGAGCTGATAATTGCAGTCGTTAGTTGCTTCGTGGACATCTCAGCGATGCTACGCTTAGTCCCTCCTTGCTCTCCTTTTCGATCACGTTCCTTTCGAATCTTGTCACGTTCTTCGTACGACAATTTCTCCCACTCCTCCTTGGAGTAGTATGCTGTCTTGTAATTTTCACTCTTGCCGGTACGGCCACCTCGACCACCACGGCCAGTACCACCGCTGCGACCACCACGGCCGCCTCTGCCACGTCCAAATCCACGGCCATTCCCACCAGTGCTCGTATTCACGGCATTAATTTTTCTCGACAATTGATAGTCTGGGGTCTGTGAGACTTCAGAATTAAGATGGTTAGCAGCAACTGTGAATGTGACGCCAGTGGTGTTTAGTTGATACCTTAGCTGGGCAATTGCTGCCGTCAGCCCCGAGTTCTGAACTTTAGTCAGGAGTTCGTCAACTTTGGCACGCTCGGTCAATGGCTCATTCTCCTCCTCAAATATAGTAAACATTCTCTGCAAGGAATCGAGAAATTTGTTGAATGGTAACGCTCGCTCTGACTTGTAGTGAAGAGTTGTCTGAATTTTCTTCGCATCTGCGATGCGACGTGTCGAATTGCCTTCACCAGCGTAGTGACGCCGCAATGCAATCATGTCACGCCGTCCATCTTGGTATTTCGCAATTCCCCTAATCCAACTCTCGGTGTTTTCACCTTGCAAGAACCCGTGGAGAAGCTGGTGTACACGCCTCGAGTCAGCAAGATAATATTGCCCGTCCAGCGCGCGGTGTATCATCCGCTCGTTAAACGAAGAATACATCTCATCTTCCGCAGGGAACTCATTCTGACGCACGATATATGACAATGGTACACCGTTGACTCCTGGGATGACCGACAAGTAATTGACAAAAGACTTTTCCCACTCTGGCCATTTCCTCTCATCCTTGAACTTACCAGGATCTGCTGCTTTGGCGTTGTAGCCACCAGATCGATATCGGACTCCCTGATCTGAGCCCGGCTCAGCGCCTCAAACAATATGGCTATGTCAAAATCCTCGTGGGAAGGGGTGTCGCCAGCTCGATAACAATCCTGAACCCAGTGCATGATGCCGGTGAGCTTTTTAGTACGCCCGAGTCCAAAGACGATTCGTCCCTGAGCTTGGGTGCGCTTGCCGAACTCGGACGCCATGTCGGTGATATCCTTTTCCGTAAGGTAGCGGAAATCTTCAAACTGGTTAAGGCCTGCCTCCATAATCGCCACACGTTCGGCTTCCAGATCAAAGCCAATTGTCTGCAAGACGAAGTTAACTCCATCAAGATTTTCCATAGTAAACTATATCACAAACGCATATCGTTAGAGGATACCCTCACCAACGACGAATCTGTGCACAGACATCACAGATCAAAGTCCGTCGCGAGTGATCAGCTCGCTAGTGACTTCCATTCGCTCACGCTGATTCGCTATTGTTGTCGGAGGATGCCCTCATCGTTCAACATATGCACATGGGCACCGGCGTCTGTGATTGATCGTCATCAATTTTTATCCGGTATTCGCACGCATGGCACAATCACACTCGGTGTTCGCATGCGCGACGTAAAAGGGATAATAAATCATAAAGCACATTTCACTCTCGGACCTCTCCTTCGCACACACAATCTGTTCTAATATAATTTCGCTCACGCTGCGCATATGGGTCTGATAAACCGTGTAAATACCGTCATGAGGTCCGTGGTGCAACACTTACAAAAGAAGATAAAAGAGAAGATAGGTAAACACAAGGTAAATCGTAAAAATTATAAGATACGCTCCGTGCATTTCGGAACGATCGTATCCATCGCTAACACGTCTCTACGCTGACTCACATACAAACGGCTAGTCAGCTACTGTGACATACAGCAACCGTAGCTAGCCCACTAGCGCACCACAGTACTTGTTCATGATGCCATTGCCCAATTCAAGTCAAAACTGCATGCCGACAACCCATCAACATCAACTGCACTTGCATTACGAAACGTTGGCTATTTCGGTTCTTTTCAGTCTTTTCATCTCTGTCAATAGCCAACACTGTACCCTACTTCATGTCGTCGATCGTGCGAAAGTCTACGAGCATGGCGTCGGTCGACGACTGCCCTTCGATCTTGATTCTTCGATCGGTCTTAGCGATGGCGCGCCGCCAGACTCGTCCTTTCCTCTATGGTGCGACTTGACAGTTTGCCTGAGATTCACGAGTCGAACGAAGCAATTATACGTGTTCGTCAACAAGGATTCAATCCTTGTGGTATTGATAACGTACTGCTTGAAGGTCTCAAGCAAGGTCAAGGGTACCTAATGGGCTTGTCAAACTGCTTCGCTCGTCTCGTGGATAATGACGAACGATTTGAAGTGACTTCGTCCCCGGCCACTTTCTCTCTTTCCCAGGTCGATGCCTTCATTCCAAGAGAATTCTGGTATTATGATCAACACAAAGCAGCCCTCAACTGAGCTGCATGTTGCCTTTGACGTGACATCCGGCAAGGATCATCTCGTCGCGGATCAGGAAGAAGTAGAAGAGCTTCCTCCCATCATTGATGGAGACGACACCTTGCAGGCGTGTCAACCGCCTGTCGATACTCACGCTCAAGTACTTCGACTCCTCGAGACTCTTGCAGAACGAGAAGCCCGGGATGTCGACATCATGCTCTCTGGGTTGGCTCTGGCAGTAGTCGTGCTTCTAGGTATCTATGGCTGGACTGTTCATACTGTAGCGAAGAAGTTGTCAACAGTGAAGATTATCAAGAATGAGGCCATGATCGCGACTCAAAGGACCAACTTGCCACCGGCCAGATCGACTACGACCTCTGCCTCCACTGTGGACACCGCCACGCGTCGCTCAAAAAATCGAACCGCCGATGGATTCAGTTATTGTCGATCGCACTGGCGTCAGCTGATAATCCGCCTTTGATCGACGAGCCACGTGACCACGCTTCCCTCCGAAGTTTGCTCCAGTAGACTCGCTGTCAAGCAAATTGATGGCTTCTCCCCGACACCTAGACGTGTTTACAGAAACCCCTGTGTCGCCTTGCTCGCAATTGGAGAGGATTGGGAACAAAGAAGGCGGCACGCCGCAGTCGACGACGAATCCGCCAGCCTCTACCCTCGCCTTGCTTGATGCCCATTCCAGTTCCAGAAGACACTTCGATGGTAGATGCAAGCAGCTTCAAACCACGTAAGCGCATCCTGCCTGTCTCTGAATGTTGCAAGGAAGAGCCGACGTCAGACGACGCGCCCTTTTGCCCCACTTCAGTTAGTGACGAATCCTTTCTCAGTGACTATTGGTAAAGCTTTGTAAACTAGTATGTGCACACATCTCTATTTTATGTAAAAACCCAACTTCAAGTATTCGTGTTCATCAAGAACAGAAACAAATCATCGAAGTTGTCACCAATTAGCTCGTAAGCACGAATCACCTTGGACAGCTCAAACCCGTTCATCACTAATTCTTGCACAGTCGGCGGATACTCATCCGTGCTGGTAGATGACGGCAACCCCGAAACTTCTTCTTGAGGAACACTTGCAGCAGCAGCAGGCGCCACGGCAAAAGGCGACGCCGCAGCAACTGGGGGTGTGTGTGAGACGAATATCGACGAACTTTCAGGCTCACGGACCGACCGCGCCGCTGCTCCCAACTTATGCCCAGCCTCCTGCTGATGAAAGGCCGCCAATGAACTCTCCAAAACCTAAAAGGCGAGTTACCACTGTGAGAAGGAACTAGCGAAACAAGACAGTACCTTCTTTCAAAGGGACTTACTGCTTGTTCCAGATCAAAGTCGGTAGCCTCCATATCCGACAGGGCCAATGCTTTATCATTATACATGCGATCGACAGACAGCGCACTCTCCTTAATAGCACGTTGTAACTCATCGTTGTGCGACTCCTGGAGCACCCTTTTAAGGTTAGCTTGGTCGGCCATTTGATCAGATTCACGAACCGCTTTTTCCATCTGCATCTTGTCTGCCAACCCAGGTTGCAAGCCTGGCAACCCAAGACCTAGACCAGCTGTGGGTAGAAGGGGATCAACCACCGCATCGTAGTGTTTGTCCTGATAGCTCAAACGAATCGGTACATCAGAGGTCTTGTACTCCGATTGAAAAATATTCAGAGGCGTTGCGCCATTATCGGGTGTGAAGACCTCGACTGGTCGATTGAAAAGCTCCGAAATAGCTTGAATCTCCGGATTGTTCCCATGTACACCTGCCGTGCGCTTTCGCTTCAAATACTTACTGAAATCTTCGTCTTCTACGAATTGAGAAAATGTTCCTCATCCTTCGCCATGTGATCTAGACACTGGTGGCGAACGTCCATATGCATACTGGGATCACCATACACTTGTAGTGATACGGCTCGAGGCAGTTGCCGTCACCTTCTTGTTCTTCACGAATCTCGAGTCCGCGCTCTTTTAACGCCTTGGAAAAGTTTCGTAGAGTGACTGCCTTTGTCGTGGGTCGAGAATGATCATGCACATCATTATAGTCAACCAAGGAAACGGTGTTCTCGTCTTCTTCATGACATGGCGGAGGATCTCTCTCGTCGGAAGCGTAGCGCCCTGCAGTCATTTTGGCAGCCGGCTTTTTAGAATCGTCGTTGCTGTCTGCTGCGGATTTCTTCAGACTCCCTTGTGACTCGAGTGAAGGCAACTTTCGTTTCAATGAAGGTTCCTCCCTTCTGGTGGCCGGCAATTTACGTTCGAGATCGTTGCTACTATGCTCCAACTCCTCAGGCAGAGTGTCTGACGATGACGTTGCACAGCCAACAAAACAGTGATTAGGTTGTGACTCCGATTTCGCGTCGTTCGCAGTCGACAAGTCGTTCTCTTCTTCTCCTAGTAGTTCCTCCTGTACACCAAAATCGTCAACAAGATCCACTGCAGACTCTGATCTCTTTTGATTGCAATACGCCGTTGTCAAAATAACTCGCATCACTCTGTCATTCAAACGTGTCCGTATCGTGACTCGTCTCTTCTATTTCAAAAACAACGAGTCGTTCTCAATTCTCAGTAATTTGGATGACTACAGCACAACAACAGAGCTTGAGTCTCCTAATGGATTCTCTGAACCGCTTGGATGGAGTTGTGACACGAGGTTAGTTACGTTTGAGTTCAGTCACCTTCGAAATGATCGCTTTTGAAACGCAGCTCTGGCTCTTGTTGATGATGTTCTGATGAACTCGAAGAAACAGAAACCATGTCTGCTACTCAGGTATACGGCTACAGCGGAATGCAGTACGGTGCATGTGCTTCGTTAACCGCATCGTACAAAACTAACCAGGTTGTACGTAGTACAAGTTCTCCCGTACAAGTACGCCAGCTTTCCTTCATTTGACCGTACGAGGTACTACGGATACGGATGTACCTCAAATTCATGAAACAAATAAAGCAACCGTGTAGGGTTCGGTAAATTCACCAAGTAGGAAAGAACACCGTGCTATCACCGTGCTAAAGTACCAGGTACAGTACCAATTAACACTAAAAGTGTGAACAGTAAAAAAGCACGAGTACAATGAACCGCATGAACAACAGACAACAGATGAACTAGAGACTACCGGTAGTCATATAAGTTGACCTAGAGACTAGTCTAAGATTGGGATTGAGGAGTCCCATTCTGCCAAGACAACTTTGTGTCAAGCGAAGTGTCCCTCGGAGGAACGACGTCGCGGACAGGACACAAATGCAGGCAGCAGAGTCCTGCTCCTGAAAGACATCAGCAAGCCGAGGCAAAAATGGTGGCGGAGGAGGCTGCGTTGGCTCAGCGTCTTCGACACGAAAACATGCCGCCAAGGCTTCTAAAGCGGAAGCACGTCATCGCGGTCAGGCTGAGGCAAAGAAATCGGCGGAAGTTGCTGCATTGGTCAGCCAGCAAGAACAAGAAAGCAAAGCGAAGCCCGTCGACGTGCACAAGCCGGAGGCAAAGGAGGCTGCTGCTATAACTGCAGTTCAGCGTCGCAGAGAGGAAGATAACAAGGCTCAGGCCCAAGACAAAGCTGCTGAGATGCGTCGACAGGAGGCGGCAAGGCGGCCGGCCGAGGAAGGCAAGGCTCCTGGTAACGAAGCTGCTGCTCTGCTTTCCCCCAAGTAGGTGGCGGAGTTGCATTCGTTCCATATACGAAGCACGTAAAGATACAATAGGTGCAACAGATGTTGCAGAACCCAAAATGCTGGTACTATTGTTTGCAGTTCATATGCCCCACGCAAACGCACGAAAAACGTCATCAAGTACCCCAATTATGCAACATAGTACCAGTTCTAATTAATCCGCAAGATCGGTGGAATCCTATAAGAGAAGTACTACCTCGGTCGCATTTCCGAGGTAATACGGTAGTACTACTGGTAGTAGCACTCTGACAGTATTCCAAGTCGATGTACTCGAGGACTCTACCGGTACATGTTGTACTACTCGTTCACAAAGAGATGTAACTTCAAATTGCGCAAGCATACCACTCGGTACTAGACACTAGACAGTAGCTAGTAGTCACGAGTCACGAGTCAAGAGGGAATCAAAACGGAATCAGAAATTTCGCACAAGCCAAAATTCCGATCCATCAGGCATCAGAAATCTGCATGTGCATCAGAATTCCTTTCAGTCTGCCTGTATCACCAACATCCATCCGGTGGTGAGACGGATAGCGGATCCAAATACTGGAGTCCTGCTAATACGATGAAGAGGGAGTGCCTAATGCGCTTAGAATTAATGCGCTTATAAAGCACTTGCACCAATCAAAATCTTCCAAAACGTCATCATTGCAATTTCGAAGTCAATAATTCTGTTTCACCCCTTGTCTAAGTATGAAGGTCACTTTGCGCTTATGACCACGAGATCAAACATGTATGTCATACACGAAGTCTGTGTATGCATACATGTGCCATATCTGAACTACCACCACTGAGTGTATGTATAAACAGGGCTGGTACTTCTTTAATAGATCAACAAATTTAGAAGTCTTCGTCGCACTTCGCAACACTCAGAGTACTTGTACTTTTACCAAGAGAAAGCAAAAAAACACATGCAAAGAGACTCGCCGATGCATTGGATGTGTATCCGTCTGTTTAACCCTCACCCATCGTCGTCAGCCCCCTCACACGTGAACGTACTGTCGTCCTACTACGAACCAATGACAACTTCATTCACTCGAGTAAGGTAAATTAAAATATATAAACTCAAGATTGGCGTAGCAAACCTGAATTAAACCGTTATTGATATTTTCAGAAAGGTCGATGACTCTTTCGGGAGAGCAACCCCACCCGAAATTTGGAAGATTTTGATTGGTGCAAGTGCTTTATAAGCGCATTAATTCTAAGCGCATTAGGCATCCCCGATGAAGATAGAAGCTGTTCAGTCTGCTATCACCCTTCTTTCGTTTCACCACGTTGTGCCATTGCACCATGACGTTCAATCTGTTTCGACTCGCCCGGGAATACAGCAACAGGGACTTCGGTTCCTTTCCACGACCCGCAGAAAGGGAGGTTGTTACCTATGCGTCTCAATAACTTGGCGGACAATCCAGGAGCTATCAAGAAGGTAATTGACAATTGGTTGGTTTCGTTGCCGTTGCATTTTGGTTTCATAAAGTCTATGTTATCTCGCGTCAGATGTCTCACATGTGTGTCACCTAGGCGCGACGTGTCGGCAGAGGTATTGGATCATCAAAAGGAAAGACATGCGGTCGTGGGCACAAGGGACAGAAGGCTAGGTCCGGTGGCAATATCCATCCATCTTTCGAAGGTGGTCAAACCAAATTTTACCGACTCCTGCCCAAACGAGGCTTTACCAATTCGAATGCCACTCCCATGGTGGGAGTCAATCTTGGAACTCTACAAGATTATGTCGATATGGGTCGTATTGATCCCAAGAAACAACCATTGACGATGAAGGATTTGGTAGAGGCTGGAATTACCAAGCACAACTCTATTGAACACGGAGTCAAGCTATTGGCACGTGGGAGCGAGCGCATCAAGACGCCGCTTGTGATTGAGGTCTCGAGAGCATCACAAGCAGCGATTACTGCGATGGAATCCATTGGAGGAGAAATCACAACTGTCCATCTGAATCGATTGGCGCTGCGTGCATTGTTGAAGCCACAAAAGTTTGAGGTGCTACCCAAGCGTGCCGCTCCTCCTCCTCGCCTCTTGACATACTATCGTAGTTTCAAGAATCGTGGTTATCTCAGTCCTCAGGTGCAAATGAAAAACTTATTACGGATGAGACCAGAGTTGGCGGATGCGGCGAATGCTACTATCGAAAAAGAGGTGGCAGAAGGGAAGGATAAGTAATAAGTGCTCAAGTAGTGCTGCTGGCAACAAAATCGTTCCGACTTCCTCAATACTCCGTAAATGTCAATAGTTATAGTCGATACCGGCGTACATGCATTGAGCAAGCATGGCCTAAAAGGATTCTCGATCTGGAACTGACCAATTCATGTGTTGCAGTGCTTCGTCATACGACTGAGTATATCATCGGCTTGCGTCATGGTACCTTGACCTCTTGTTCCAGAGACTCTAATGTTGTCTAACGAAGGGCTGCGGGCACGGTCGGAGAAGGGGGTTCCTTTCCTCGTTCGACCAAAGGAGGCTCTCAGTTCTACTTTGGACGATCTCGTGTTAAGGAAGCACTACTAGGCGACATAGTGATGTGAATCTTGCCTTTCACTGGGTTTTACGTTCTACGTTCTATCTTGTGCTCGACAAAAACTTGTCATGAATGCATCACTTCCGTTGAGCGCTGAGAGCGGCTTCCGTTTCTAGCGACAGAGATCAGAGATGGAATCACTAGAGGCATTTTTTGGAAGTTCTCCATTATCAGAATCCTTTGGTTCACCCATGTCATTTTTAAGCAGATAAATAAATATCTTGGCCGTTGTTCTGGCTCCCCACGAGTAAACAGAGCACTCATCAAGTGAATGTACATTGTGTGTTCCTAAACATGTTCTTTTGAAACTTCGGCTTGTGCCAGTGCGAGGATGAATTCGTGGTCAAGCCGGCTCAACCGAATGTCAACAATTCGATGTCTCTAAACAGGTGAGAGACCGACAACTTTTCGCCCTTAAACATTCTGCGTCTAACCTTGACTCTGGCCCCAGGAAGGCGAAGCAACGGGGTTCCGTTCCACTTTTGCAGCACCAATCCTGACTGAAGCTGTTCGCGAGATCTTGACGAGTTCACCATTGTTTGAGAATGAGACTTGGGAAGGCCATTAGCCCGGTCCTCTTGGAGACTAGATGTCGTTAGGCTGGAAAGCTTCATAGCTAGGTTGAGTCTTTCTTCAGCGGTGTCTTGGTCTTTCTTAGATGGCCCGTCGTTGTGAGCCTCCAAGATATCATGCCATCCTCCAAAGTTGTCTGAGTCAGTGTCAGATGTGAAGTTCGCACATGAAGATTCCGACCAGTACGAGTCATTGCTGCACAATGTTTCGAACGTAATTGGGTCAAGCAATCCGTCAACATCATTGCGTTGCGTGGTGATGCCTGCTTCTTTTGCTGACTTGCATTCGGGGTGCTGCACACCTTCATCAATAGAACTGTTCGTTGTCTCGGTATCTACCTGAGAAACGAGGATTCTGTCAATTAGGTGAAAGAGGCTGGCTTCTGGGGTAGTGGTTTCCGTTCTTGACACCTTTTCTCCATCATCGAGGAGGGACGAGATTGGGTTATTACTGTAGTGTGGAAGGGTTCTGCTAGCAGCGCTGGCGTTGTTTGGGGATTCTCCTCTCGAAGCCTTGATATCTATGCAAGATTCCCCGTTGACACAGAGATCCTCTTCCCTTGTCGAGGTAGTTGGTCTCGTGTAAAAACTACGACGCATCGCATGAGGGTCAAAATCTGCCAACATGAAGTCAATGAGACAATTCTCGCGCTTCCTCTTGAGCGAAGAATCCATGTCAAGTGTGAGCTGAGTTTCGATCTCTAGATCTGTCGTAGGAGGTGCAAATTCTGGGAGACTTCTTTCTTGTTCCCATTCATGATCGGTTTCGCTCGGGATGCTGCGGTTGACGAAACAGACATGGGATGGAACCTGCAAACTCAGCTGGGTAATTTCTGGCTTGTTCTTACACGAGGCAAAACTCTGGAAGACAGTGGAGGCTTGTTCGTCATTGCGTTCAAATTGGGAGTCGAAGGTCTCAGCAATTTGCCAATCGAAGTATGGCTTAGTTGTATTGTAATGGGCGCTGCGGCAATCAATCTGCGCATCGAGAACTCCAGTTTGTGGATTTACAGCATACATCGTTTCATTGTGGTCACTGTCAGAAGAACAACAGAGCGCAGAGACTGAGATGCGCTTGTTGGCAAGCGTCGTTGTGTGTTGTATGTGCATCATTGTCAAAGCAACAGGTAAAAAATATTGTTTTTGTGGTTTCTGTAAAATATAGAAGAGTTAGATTGTCGCAGCTTCTGTCGCATCATTTTCATGACGAGCCATACATGCTTTGAATGATAAGTCTTCGGAAAATTCCGAACTATCAACACACATTTAGAAGAGAACGTAGCACAGGACCGCAGGTGTCGCCCTTGATGCCTGCATAGCATGGGGTCCAATAGCGACCAAAGGGAATTATGACCGAGGATGACCCAAAGTTAGAAACGGCCCTAGTTTTGCACCCAGCCGAGTTGACTGTTAACCGTTGTAATGGTGGCTTCCTATACGGTATAGGAAGCCACCATTACAACGGTTAACAATCAACTCGGCTGGGTGCAAAACTAGGGCCGTTTCTAACTTTGGGTCATCCTCGGTCATAATTCCCTTTGGTCGCTATTGCCATCGGTCATCCCTTTTGTCTTCGAGCCCTCTTTTACCAAGATTCAATCGCCTTCAGACAGTTTGATACTGGAACTTAAGATTCCACCTTGAGCGTTAAAAGTCGCATGCTTGATTTTAGTGTCCTACAATTCACTATATTGAAGTTCGTTTGGTATGATGACGGAGACGACGATGGGTTCGAAAACGATCGCGGTGATCTTGTGTGTGCGTTTGTGTCCTGAATACTATCGTGATGAGTCTTGAGTCGTCATTCGTGATGCCTTATTGCAACAGTCTACCAGTAATAGTCTAGTTTGATAGAGAAGAATGTAGGTATGACATGTCTTGCATGACGCAATCGAAGTGGAAAATGGTCGGACCCTCATATTCAGACGCTTGCATTAGACTGTTCGGCATATATTATGTACCAGGTACTCCGAGTACTCGAGTATGGCGTTTAATGGAGCCAGTTTTACATGTAAGGGAATTACACAAACAGCGTTTAAGTTTTCATTTTTTATGACTGGTCTGCAAAACTACCCCCTCAACTTTTTTCCGGACTGTCCGTCCTTATCGGGAAAAAGGTATTGTACTCGACAAACAAAGTTGAAGGTGTTCGAGTCCGTTAATCGTAAATCGTACTATCTTCGTACAACCACAACATGATCACAACGTCAACAATGTTCATCATCATGATCCTCACAGTTCGCAAGCATAAATGAACAACACTTTCCTCGCTATGATGGACTTGGCAACGAAGCCCTCACACTGTTGAGGAATGTGATTGGTGGGTCCCTTTGTCTGAAATATTGATGCTCACGGTGTTGGAAAGAAATAGCAATTATTCCTGTATGCATACTTACAGTACGTGCGGAAGTGGTGCAAAGATTCGAGATTTGGTTGACAAGCAAGGATGTGTAATGGAACCCAATATAAGGATGTACAAGAGAATCTGGCACAAGCAAAGGGTCAGAAAATCAAACAAATAGGCGTTAGAAGGGCACGCAACTCATTGGTGTAGCCTGGAATCACGCCAAGAACGACTGTCCCTGAATGATGTTGAAGAAGGAAGGAGGTCCGTGAAACAAATTTGGATCCTCTACAGTGACGAACAGATGAGGAATACAATGTACAGGATACTGTCTCAATGCATGTTGCTGTTGCCGAATACTTCATTGGATTTCTGCGAATACTGCTCGCCGACTGACTCATGATCGTGCAATAATAATAGTACAACTATGAAGGCATGTCCTTTATAGAGCTGCATATAAGCTAAGATATGACATGGCATACTAGTATGCAGAGGTCTGTAGCTGTCAGCGCCATGAATGAGCATCGTGATCTACTCGTCGAACATGTACTGGACGAGTGTATTTGAGTATTCGACAAACAATGCGCCAAGAAAAAACAGCAGATGGCTTGTCAACCATCCCAGAAAACGCCCTGTTTTGGTTTTCTTTGATAAGGACAAGTAGTGAAGTTTTATCCTTCGATAAGGATTGGCCCTCTTATGACCCGCTATACACCGAACTGCCCTTCTATTAGCCTGACAACAAGAACTTCTTCAAGAAACGAATCTCCTCCGTGGCATGACAAGTAGTTGTGTGTCATTGTGACAACCTTCGGCCAAGGTGAGGATTGTTCTGAAACCCATCTGCTGCGGCATCCTGCAAAGCAATCAGATGGACTTGGTGGCCATGCAAGATTGCCCCAGCACTGTTCCAGGAGCCATACTATAGTAACACATCTCAATAGTCGTAAGCTGGCTGCTTCAACAAATACACAGCATTGAGTGTACCATTTCATAGCCATTTTGCTTTCACCTGTCACGTCAGGTATCAGGAATCGGGACATAGCCCCCTTTCCCCTTAAACAAAATCCACAAGTAGTACAGTTGTATCGTGCTCCAGTATCCAGGCAGATGCAAGACGAATACACATGCATTATATTCACTTATGTATATACTAGTGTCTATGCGCCCGACGTCCTTAAGGACATTTGTCCTTAATTAAGGACATATTTGCACATCTCGCATTTCTAGTACTTGATTGCATTACCGGTTCTTTGGACTCAAACTTGAGCAGCATCTTGGTAACAGTACTGGAGGTTGGCCCCAGGCCGTTTTCGGCCATCGTACGTTGTTAGTGAGTTATAAGTGGTTTTCTGAGCATTTTTTTTCTGACGGAATTTTTCTGATCTTGACCAGCAGTAGAAACAATACCAGATCCTACGTGATACCCACGATTGTGACACACCTTTTGGCCTGCGGTTTGACTATGTTCTTGTCAAATTCAACAACATGTAAAGTGACCATTATGTTCCTAATACATTTAAGTGTTGTTTCTAAACATGAAACATGTCCTCATTTTCACTATTCAAGCGACAGCACTCAATCAGAGAAAGATCAAACCGGAAGAAAAATATTTAGAAGAATCGTGTAGAATACATACCATAGTCCACAGAGGATTAGGTGGTTTCTAATCCCACGGTTTTAGATCATCCTCTTGTCAATATAGAAAAACTGAAGTGACCATCATCTTCAACATACTTCGAATGGTGATGAAGCACCCTGGACATTTGACCAGCTTTAAGTATCCACAAAGAATAATTCATTGGAAAGAGGAACTGCAACGGACAATTTCCACGCTGAAGTCATGTAGAATATATACCAAGCATGGGAAAAATTCACGACTCATGACAGATTTTGAAAGAGCAGTCATTGGACCATTTCACGAATTCATTGAACGAGTGAGGGATGCCTCTTATACTTTGAAAAGTACACTTTCATCGGTTACTGAGCATGTGCGCCTCAAAGTCTCAGTATGGCATCGCAGGATGGAATGAAAATGGCCATTAAAAAAAAAATAAAAATTTCGACATTACGTAGAACAGATACTGCGTGTTACGTGAGATTCCATCCCTTTAGTCAGAGACCGAATGGTGATGAAAAATCAAGTGTTGAGCTTTTCTTTCTTTTCACGTGACTTTCACTGAAAATAGAGAAAAGGAAAATGGATCAAATGAATGCAGGTAAGTGTCGTTCTCTCTTCTTATTGATGACTGCAATTGGAGCATGTTTTTCAGTTGCCCGTAGTATAAAACGTACAGAAAAGCGTCTTGCACACGTACGAAAATGATGTCCTTAATTAAGGACACGGACGTCCTTAATTAAGGACACCTGGTCCGCGCGCATAGACACTAGTGGGTGCCTCACATTTGATCGGAGTGTCTACTACAGGAAACTGGACGTACAGTACCCCCAACCTGGTCGTACTCCGTACCACTACTTTTTCCCCCTACAATATGCAGTACCATGGTACCAACGTAGGAAACTTCATGAAGTACAGTACCAGGTACCTGGTACTTATCATGCCCCAGTATTGCAGTTCATCGCACGGTATATTTTACAGTAGCATTTGTCAAGCAACCTGTTCACAGCAAATTCAATGAGTATTCCATCCAGTACCTTTGAATTTGTACAGTATTGTAGTTCAGTAACGTAACACACTGTCGCTTCAACATAAATTACCGTCCGCTTATGTACTGTAGACCTGTAGTACATGTAATCCACGTAACAGTGCAACATTTGATCCAGTACCCCAGAGTGGTCATACTCCGTAACAGACGCACTTGCGCACGCACGCACACACACACACACACAATTACTAATACCTCACATTTGATCGGAGTGTCTACTACAGGAAACTGGACGCACAGTACCCCAGCCTGGTCGTAATCCGCACCAGTACTTTTTTCCACTACAGTATGCAGTACCATGGTACCAACGTAGGAAATTCAGACAGTATTCATTTGATCCAGTACCCAGAGTGGTCATACTCCGTAACAGACGCACGCACGCACGCACGCACACACGCACACAATTAATTTATAATATAGTAGGATAGTAGGATATTGAATACTACAGTACTACCACTTTGGAATTTGTACTGTACAGAGTACCCGGTCGGTACGAGCATATGCCACCGCGTACCACAAGAAAAGTAAGATATATAGTTCATATTCATACATACTACTTGTACCGGTAGTCGTGTCACATTGTTCATTGTTCATAGGTAATACTGTAGTACCTGGTGACAGTGTTCGTGTGATCGGTACACGAGTACTGGCCGACGGTAGACTTAAGGTTAGTAGGACCCAGAAGTCTAACGTTGGACTTGACGGGTGAGGAAGCGAACCTGACGGATCGTCCAGCTTTGGGCGATGGTGTTTTGTAGACATACACCATGGCGGTAGATTTGTTGATACAAGGATGTAGAAATGTAGATGCTAACTAGTAAAGGCCTTTACTGTTTTTGGTTTGTGGAAATTATAAGATGAATTGGAATGAAAAATGAAGGTGAGACTTGCAACATTAGTTGGAGTCTCACAAATGAAGTGTTGTCTTAGTCCCACTTCCTGAGTGGTGTTTGGGAAGTGTTGTCCATAGTAAAAAGAGTGTTGTTGAAGTTATCAACAACACTCATGATTTGAATTACATAGGAGTAAATTCAAATAGTTTTGTGTTGCAGACCGGTAGTACCAGGTTCTGATCCGTAGCATTCTACGGGAACGGGTCACGGACAGACTAAGAAAATAATGGACTGTCTATTGTATTACCGTATGGTGTTTAACCTTACAGTAAGACGAGACAGTGTGACAGAGTGACGGTAGATTCCTAACACCCCTCTTGGATCAGATCTCTGGTGGTCCGGTGATGAAAGCATGTGGTCGGGAGAACGCAGAAGATGTTGGTGAGGTGAGGATCGATTTTGCCGGAGTGTTGGGTTTTGGTGAGGATGTCGGCAAGTTGAGAGTCACAGGAATCAATGAAGTTGGTGAATGCCGTCTTGCTGGCCTTGGGACGAAGTGGAAGCGGCGTTCGATGTGTCGCGTCTTGCGAGTGAGTTTTCCATTCTTTGCGATTTGGACGGTGGCTTCATTGTCAATCATGAGGATGGCAGGTATGGAAGGAAGACGTTGGGTTGATTCACGCCATTGTTTGGTGCCAAGATAGAGCATATCGTAGAAAGCATTCGGATGTGAGCTGTGGCCATTGTGGCAGAACATGCGGCCATGTATTCAGCTTCAGAGTAGACATTGCAACAGGTGTAGGCATTGTAGAATTGGCTTCAATGAGGGCACCATTGTAGAAGATCATGTATCCAACAGTGGAACGGCCAGTGTCAGGGCAGTCTTGCCAGCTGGCGTCGGAGAAAACGGTGAGATCGGAGTATGGGATACGATGGTGAAGGCAGATGTCATAGATGGGATTTGAAGTGCCATCGGGTAGAATTTGAGCGTAGTAGGGCGGCGGCGAAGATAGCCGATGAGCCAAGATAGGGCTCAAAATCAGGTATGCCAGGAGAGATGCATGCTTTAGCAAGTTTGCAGACAGCAAATAGGATGTCAGCTCTTGTATTGTATGCAAGGTAGAGGAGAGTGCAGACGGCAGAGCGGAAGGGAAGGCGTTGTTGCTTGTGTTCGACGAGGGTGACGTCAGAGGCGGTTACGGGCGGTTATCCTTGCTGAAGGTGTAGTCGGGAGGAAAGGGGTATCGCGTTCGGGGAATTCGAATTCGGGTCATAACGTTGGAGTATTCAAAACGTAGCGGTGTTGATCAGAGTATAGCTTGAGTCGGAGTGTTTGTGGATACGCATTTGGAGGAACCATTGCGCAGGTCCGAGGAATTTGACATCGAAGCGATTGCGGACGGAATCTTCAAATTGTTTTCGATGGAATCGTTGCTTCCAGCGTAGAGCATATCATCGACGAAAAATAGGAGACGGAGCCATTGATTGTGTTTGTCGTATCGGACAAAATAAGAGTTCGGAAGGAGATTGGATAAAGCCTTGGGAGTAGAGCCATTCCGAAAATTCAATGTTCCAATATTTGCCAGAGTAGACGAGACCGTAGATTCCTTTGTTCAGTAACATTGGAGAGCCAAAGAATTTAGCGTATTCAGGGAAGTGATAGGCGTATTCCAATGGCAGTTTCACAAAGTGGCGGCCAATAACTTTGGCTTGGAGGTAGGCACCAATGAAGTCAGCACTCTTGACACTTCTTCTGGATGCACAGATGGTTGCAATGAAGAGTTTGACCCCTCTTGCAGATGCACAGGGTGACCAGGTGTCTTCATACATGAGTGGTTCAACAGGTATAGGTTTTGGAGTGCCAGGTGAATTGGTAGATTCAGCAATTTCTTGACGTTGTTCAAGGAGTCGTTGTTGGTTGATGGCTTTGACTCTTTTCAGGAGACGTTTCTCCAGGTCGCCACGGGCGACAAGGCGAGCTTTTAGTTTGTCAAGTTTTCCAGTTGCAGTTTGTTTTGCTTTGAGCACAAGTTTTACTGGGATAATGAGTTCATCTTTGTGTGGAGTTTGTCCAAGGATGAAGGTATCATGGTCAATGAGGTTCTTGATCTCCATTTTGATTGCATGTAGCCAAGCATTGCGGACATTATCATCAAGTTTGAGGACAGCTTTGAGAGACTGAGGTTCTGGAAGATATTTGTCCACAGGTTCCTGGGGGTTGGCTTGTGGATTGTTGCTGGGAGAGTTGTCAATTGTCATCATGGCAGAGTGAATGGGATCAATAGTTGGTAGATCTTCATTGCATTCTTGAAGTAGATGGTCATCATCTTGTGGAGTTAGGAATGATGTTGTTGATGGGTGACAAAGTTGATTTGATGTGGTGTGGGTGGTGTTGGACCATGTGGAGGAGTTGTATGTTTGATTGCAGCAAGTGTAGAAGGTGGTGGATCATCTTCATGGGCATTGTCATCAGTTTCAGGGATGGCAGGGAGGGAAGAATGATGGTTGGAGGTATCAATGAAGGTTGATGGTGGGTTACCAAGGTTGGCTGCAGAGCCAGTTTGATGGTGGGTAGATGGTTCAGAGTTCTGAGTGTCACGAAGTCCATGCGGATTGAAGTGGGAGCGGATGGGTACGGCTCCAGCAAAGGTTTGGAATCGAAACAGAGAGCGGAGTTGAAGTCTTCATCAAAGTAGGCATCGCGGGTTATGATGAGGCTTTGGGGTTGGTCTGGCGAGTAGATTAACCAGCCTGCAGAGTTGTCGGGAAATCCAAGGAAAATACCGCGGGATGCACGTTGGAGTTGTTGCTTGTAGTTATAAGTTTGTTGCGGAAGGTTGGTTCGTAGCGTTTGAAGAATGTTGGACATCCGAAGACGCGGAAGTTGGCGAGGAAGGCTTGCGTTGAAAACTGTATTGATAGGGAGTTGTTGGGTTGCCATCTTGGTCAATAACATTCTTGGCTGGGCAGACATTGAGGATTTGAACAGCATAGGCATGGGCATGATGGAAGAATGCACCTCCTAGTCTTGCATTGTTCAGAAGGATGTTGGCAGTGTTGTGGACTTCACGCCATTTGGCCGCAAATACCGTTCATTTCTTGATGTTCAGGTGCTGCAGCTTCAACTTTGATACCAAGTGAAGTGCATTCAGAAATGAATTTGGTTGAAGTGAAAGCAGATCCAGCATCAGTGCGGATAAAACGGACAGATTGGTGCGGCCAAGGAGTTCTGTGTCAGTTAGCCATTGCTTTAGAGCAGTAATAATGGAAGCTGTGCTTTCAGTTGGAGACCAATCCAACCTGTTAGTTTGCCAGGTGTTGTGACAATGAACAAGTAGGCTGAAAAGTTGGTATTGGTTGTGAGACCATAGCGGAAAGGGTTGCGCATTAGGTCAAGATGAAGGCGGTGGAAAGGTTCAGTGCCTTGGCGTTGAGGAGTTTTGTTGCGGGCACGTTTTTGGCTGATTGAAATGCGTAGAGGCCAGGAGTTGTGATCAACAGTAGGTGTCAAGACATGGTCATTCCATGTTTGGTGAAGGGATCCGACCATAAGTTGCGGAAAATTTCGGAAAGCAAGTCGTCGATAGATGAGTTCCAAAGGTAGGGCGGTGACTGAACGGCGTTGATCGGTGTCAACAGGGGTGTAGTGTCATCAAAATGTTGTTCATCAGGATCAGAGTCAGGGTCAGAAGGTAGGTTAGAGTTGGAGATGGTTGAGAAGGCTTGTTGTGATGAAGGTAGTTCTCTGGTCAGTATTGGCCAAGTGTATGGAACCATTTGGGAGTTGGATTGTTGTGGCTCTGTTCTTGATCAGGACACTGAAGTTTTGGGTGCATGATAGAGCAGTTAAGGAGAGGAGTCTGTGGCTGAGACCTTCAACATAGTAGACATCAGTGAGTCCTAGGATGGACTTGAGGCCATCATCAGTGGTGAAGTGGCATGCAGTTGTGCCTTTGTGAGTGGACATCTTGGTGCTGCCATCAGCTAAGGAGATTGGAACACTGCAGGGTTCGACATCGTGGAGGTCGCTGAAGAGTGGAGTATAATGGCTGGTAGCACCACTGTCAGGTAGCCAGTTTTCAAGATGTGGGGGACCAAATCTTTGGTATGGTGATTGGGGATCATCTGGAAAGTAAGCTGTGGCTCCAGAGTTGGGAGGAGAATAATTGGCAGATGGTAGATAATCTCTGTCAAGGAGAGGTTGGTTGATGGTCATCTGAGGTAGGTCAGGATTGGGCCAAGGGATGTTGGATGGGTGACCATCAGTGTTGTCAAAGATGAGGCTGAAAAGGCTTGGTGGTGGTATCTTGATTGGTCTGGTGAGTTTTGGCCAGAGTCAGTGATGAAGTAGGCGCGTTGTTGGTTGCGGGGCAGCGTTTTCATTGTTGGATGGTCTTTGAGGTTGGTGGAGCGATTGTTTTGGTTTGATCTGGGGTTTGTGCAGTTGCGCGCATAGTGGCCGAGGCGTCCGCAGTTATTGCAGACGATTGTAGCGGCATTGGAAGGGTTGCGCGAATGGTTGTTGTTGGATCCGTTAGGAGATGGACGTTGATTAGGACTGGACGTCGGTCGGAAGGTGGTCGATTGTTTCGTTGAGGCTGGTTGGATGGCGCGGGGAGGGTGGTGGTGGACGACGTTGATTCGAGTTGTTGAATGGTGGTCTTGAAGGATTT